>JAIPRN010000280.1:0-99006 GCA_025469175.1 Geopemphigus sp. TES_GeoC_2020 | reverse complement strand
CATATTAATTTGAATACTCAGTATTGAGCATTAAAACAATAATTTAATAATAAAAAGAAACCATAAGTGTGTGTGTGTGTGTGTTTGATATTTTCAAAATAATAATTCAATTGTAGTTACTTTTAACTTTAATTAAGTAAAAAGAAGATTTGTATTGTTTGATGACTCTTTTAACTTATATGTGTTCTTGAAAACCATTGTAAGGTAGCAGCAGAAATGAAAATATAGTTCATATTATGTTCCGCAAACAGTATTTTATATTTATGCATCTTGAGGCTTGTCTCAAGACATATAGAGTAAGAACAATGTATTTTGTTTGTTTTTTTTAATAAAGACAAATTGTATTCATTTAATAACGTTAGTTTTTTTAATATTTTTATTTATTTTAACGAATTAACACTCAAATACATCCATTGGATTTAAGAAAAAAACACAAAGAAATCAATCAATATTATCATATAAATTTCATTCCTAAATACTTTCATTACTATTATTAGAGTATTTTATTATTCATTAACAACGAAAGGTTACTCGTTCATTATAAAAGCTTCGTTGTTTTATTTTTGTATTTGTTTTAACTAAAAAGTTCAGTTCAGAAAATATTGTTATTTCTGAGATTACTAAAACAATAGAATACAAAAGTCATTTGTAACTAATTCGGCTTTTTAGAAAACATCAACAACTATCTATGAAAATAATTTCGAACGTTTTCCGTTAGTTTAAAAAGAAAGTTGTCATTGTATACTTCGTTGACTGGAAACATTTTTAATAGAAATAATACGTGTATACATTTCATGAATATTATATATATATATATATTCGATGTTCATGTAACCGATTTAACCTATTGTAAAGTTCATAAAATGTTTTAAGCATCGCACTTATAATATCACTTAATATGCATGGATCTAACATTAAATATAACGAAATAAATATTAAAATATCAATTAATACAAAAGCATTGTAATATTAAATAAATATTATTTCATATACAATCTACAATTAACGTGAAAGTGTTTTTAAATAAAATCAAAATTGTATTATCTCTGTATGTCGATAATTTTAAAAGTCATCAGTGAATTTAAATCAAAAATATTAAAAACTAACGTTTATTAAATCTATTAAAGATATATACATATATACCATAAAATTGTGAATTATAAAATAATTTAGATCGGTTAATTATATTATTAACACATTATTAAAGGATTTCATATATTTCTTATTGTACCCTCGTTAAAATATTTTTATTATATGTGTCACTAATGGTGGACCACGGACACATTTATTACTGGTGCCCAAAAAACGAAATAATTAAATTATGAATTACATTTTTTATATGACGAAAAACGTTCTTTATTTCGGTATATATAATTATTAAACTACTAGGTATATGAAAATTAGTATGCTATTTATTGTAAAAAGTCAAAAGTTTTTCAAGAAAAATCGTTATTTCCTTTGTGAAAATTTATGTTGGCACTTTCTAAAGATAAAGAGTGTTTGTGATGATAATGAAGGTATTGAAATCAGTTGGTTCATAAATTTTATAAGAAAATTTAAACCTGTATTTAAATTTATATTTGCTAATTTCAAAATAAAAAAAATTGAAACTGTAGAGTTAGTTTTGAACTATGTTATTACATTACGTTTCAACGATGAAAAGTGCAGAGAAGACACAATAATCTTCAGCTCCAATTAAGCTGGTCGGTAGATGGTAATAATTGAAAAATTGGTTTTGGAGGAAAATTTTGCTAACGTTCTGAACACTTTACAAACAGTTTTTCATTAATTATGTATGTTCTAGTAGTTACCAAGAACTAGAGACTTAGTTACAAAACTGTGAACGATATTTCAACGTATGTGTGGAAAACTGTTTTACTCAAGACGGATTTCATCAAAAAAAAATTAAAATCTCGGTTAGAATGCAATTATCTTTACAGCCGAATAAAAACTAGGTGTACATAATTCGCTCCAAATATTAAACAGTCGATTAAAACTAAAAAATGTAATTATTCGCATTAAATCGCACTGACTTAAAATTGAAATACGTAGTTAGAATTATTTCGTTTAATTTTGTTTTTTGAGAATGTAAAAGAAACGCAGTAAATATAAAAAAATTGTACTTTAACTTGTCACATAACTATTGTTGTTTGGTGAAAAAAATAAAGATAAATATAAATACAAATGTAAAAACAATTGTTTATTTGTTCACGTGTGAAAAAGTCATTAAAAATGTTTAGTGAATTTCAAAATGGAGCCCATGGAAAGTAGTTAGTGACCCATGATCTAAGTAATATATAAAACGAACTGTACATAAAAAATAAAATGTATAACTATTATTACGGACACGATATTAAATTATTATGAATCATGATTTTAATGGATTATATACAGTATATTGAAGGTTCATAATGTTTCTGATCTAAATGGTTTGGGATTTTGGTATACCACGATAATCATTATTATTAGTGACTGAGTATGAATTATCAGTATCACCGTACAGTATTTATACTCGTCAGTCGTAGTTTTGTCACAGTCTTGGTTTTGAGGGGTATATTGAAATTTATTTACTCCACCAGTGTTAAAATTTACTTAACGATGAATTTAAATGAAGAAAATATCACAAAAAAAAACTTTGAAAATTATAATATAAAAATTAGGGAGTGTGTAAAAAATCGTGCGGTTTTAATGAACGATAAATACGCGGAATTTTAAAACACATAAATCGTGTGAAAATAAAATCTACAAGTGATTATATATCAATAATCATTGATCGTTAGCAACAAATAACGTCAGAAATATTAATAAATGGTAAGAAGAAATTATTTTTTCCGATAATCTAAAAAAGCTCAAATATTAAAATACGTACATTTGTGGCTTGCAAGAATTTTGATGTATTTCACGAGTTGCGTGAGTCAATTTAACGATGGAATGTTATATCAAATATTCAAAACATATTAAAGTGTCATTTAAGTCAATATAACAAATTATGCTGGCCTATGTGTTCCTTGTCAACAACAAAGGCAACAAAAAAGGTAGGAAATAAAAAATTATAAAATTAACGGATTTTGAAAATTTTGATAAACTATGTTAAATTGATTTCAATCATAACTGGATCACGGATTTAAATGTATTTACTTGTGATGGGATCGTTTCATAAATTTTTTATTATGAAACTTTTAAAACTTTTTCTCTTCAGTTAGACTAAAAGAAATGTAGGTGAAATTCGCAATGATAATATAACTCCATTAAAATACGGACATCATAGTCAGTTAATTAAAGCAATGCTCGACACAGTCAATCATAATGTGGTGTTCAACGTGCGAATCAGTATACAAAAAATATGTTTATTACTCGGACGTAATGTAATCAAATATATAAATAACGCGAAAAACTTAATTTTGTATAGTTCATGAAGACTAACGCATTATGAAATCAAAAGAAGTCCTAACGAATATATATTTGCTATGAAATGAAAATTGGACTGTTGAAAATTCTATTGCCAAAAGTATTAGTAGAAAAATTAGGAACCGAAAAAACATTAGAATCAAGAAATCGCCAACCGTTTATACGTTTATAAAATCAATTATTTCGTAGGTCGACGTAAAGAAAATGTTGTCCTAGATAACGTATTTGAATTTTACTATGTCTTCAAATTATGCAAATTTTTTTTTTAACTTGAACGTAATATTCAACAACTATATTTGTGTGTTCTTATCGAACATTTGTCAATGTAATTTCTGACATCAAAATGAAATGGTAGGGTTCCTACTAAAATTAAAATATTGCGAAATTAGCCATATTAAAAAATTACTGTTCAATTTATTAGGAAGGTTTGATAAAACAAATGGAATGATAATAATAATTATAACGAAAATTTGTAGATTATCAAAAGAACGGCAACTGACTAATGCGGATTAAACAAAATAAGTAAAAAAATTGATAAGCTTTTTCAAATGCTATACTTTTATCTCCAACAGAAAGGTTTGTCGGTCATTATTAAAATGTCTGACGTGGATAGAGAAAATAAAACTAGCATTATGGCTGTAATTAAATTTACTGAAAGTAAATTTTATCGGCTTAGTAACTACAATGGCGTATATATGAATAACAAATAATAATAAATCGGCAGTTTTTTAAATAAAATGGTTACAAATTAATGACTTTTTAACTAACAAACTAATTAATCTAGTTAATTAATTGATATTTCTTTAAATAAAATGTTTGACACAATTTATATTTGCATTCTGAGTTTCAAACAATTTTTCTACTAATTTGTCGTCATGGATCATATCTCAAAACAGTTCAAAAATAATAATCATCCGTTTTAGTTTTTGACCTCGATTTACTGTTTGTACAGAAAATTTATTTCTAATACAAATATGTGCGTTGTAAGTTAAATTAATTTCTTTAAAATATGTGGTAACTGATTAACCACTCTATAATTTAATGAAAGTATTATAATTGTTATTATAAAAATAATGTGTTACAGAAATGTGCCTATGTGGTAAAAATAATATTTTTGTTACCAAAATGTAGTACGTTTTAAAAAATCATAGCATTTATTTTTAAATTCAATTTATTAACATATTTACTAAAGTATTTTATATTTTAACGATATTCAAATCAATATTTTATATAATACCTAGTTATAATATATCATATTTAGCTAAGTATTTAATAGTTTATTTTTTTAATTAATGTTATATATTAATATATATAATAATAGCTTTATAATTTTCACGGTAACACATCTATGTAGATGAATTATATTAATTTTGAATACGAAATAAAGTACTCATCAATTATGGCTCAATATAAATACATATATATGTTTATTTAAAGTAAAAAAAATTGTTTTTCATACTTTATAAATTATTGTTTATAATAGTTGTTGTAAGAAAAATTGAAAATATATAAATCTCGGAATTTAACTAAATCAAAATGACCTTTGCTATTTATTGACTTGAAAATTAAGGCTAATTTGGTATATATATATATATGTTTACATATATATAATTATATAATAAAGAGTGAAAATCATATACCACATTGTTAATATTTACAGATAAAAATGATTATTAACATATATAATAATAGTAATATATTTTTATATACAATGATAGTAATTTTTCAAGTAATATGATATTTATTTTTTATAATTAATATTGTACAAACATATTTTAATTTTTTGTCATTTATGTAATGAAAAATTATAATTTATAATATTTATATAAATGAACTTATAATCAAATAAATAACTTGTCAAATGATATATAAAATTGTGAAATTTACCTATTATTTTAACGTGGTAATGGAATAATTATTACAATTTTTATATTATTGTTTATTATCAATATGTTACTATATATATTTTTAATATTTTATATTATAGAATTACTTCCTAAAAGAATGTGAAAAGTAAATTGTAATATTTTAATAAAATAAAATCACTTGTGTACCAATGTTACATATATATATATTATTCATATCATGAAATTCAAAAAGTAATTTCTCTAAATAATAACTTTCATAAAATTAAGTAATTCAATATATATATATAAATTCAAGCCACAATTTCAAGTTTTTCTTAAAAGATTTGTACTATAAGTTGGTCAAGATAATTTTATTATGTGTTTGTTTAAAGATATATATATATATATATATTTTTTTTTTTTTTTTGATAAATTGACATATGTGTAGTTATATGTATTATCAGTATATCGTAAAACTAATTTTCAAAGTTGGAATATTTATATACCTTTAAGAGGATCATTATTCTCAATACTAAAGGAAATTCTAGCGATATTTTAAAATTAATTTGATTTAAGTAATTTTATAGGTACACAGTATTTAAAGTTAATATTTCAAATCGATGCCTTTAATACTTAAATATTATATTCTGTTAAAATAAATAATATGTTCATAAATTATCCAAACATCCACGAAAAATATTTAAATACCGATATTTTCTTCTGTAATTTAAACCAATATAATTATTGTAAAATAACTGATTGTGTATTAATGTCTTAATTTGTATTGTTGTAACAAAATATAATAGAAAACTATAGAAAATTTAAAAAAACACGCCCAAAGAAAATGTATAATTAAGTTATTAATTTATCTAAATTACCATTTGCGAGACTGATGATTGCTTTAATTTATTGTAATAAGAGAGAGACAAATAAAAGTGCCCTATATAATTTGTATTAAAAACTACATTAAAAATTATAGAACAAAATCGTCGATGTTATTTATTAATGTTATTATAATTAACAAGATATTTTAAATCTAAAACTTAAATAACTACATTTTAACACACACACAAAATTAAAAATTTTTTTGCGTGTAAGTTTTTTATGAAAAACCAATTCGGTTTAAGGAATAATATTAATTTTTTAAACTTTTTTTTATTAGTTAATATAAAATTATATATATTACATTATATTATTAATATAAAAAATCATAATTTATTATTACAAAATTTAAATTTTGAGTTTAAATAGAAATATATTATTCACACACATATTTTGATAAAACTAAAATTTTCAAATAAGTTGATTTAGGGGTTCATTAATTAATATTTATAAATATACTTTTATCCTGTGTGCGAATCACACAATATTAAGGATAATTTTTAATACGAAGAAACACCTGAAAAATCGATAATAACTTTTCAATTGTCACTAAATATATATATATATATAAATTTTTTTATAGTTGAATTTTAATTTATATCTAACATAAAAAAAACCGAATGTTGTCACGTCAATATCACAACCTGAGTAAACATTGAGGATCTAAGAATAAAATTGAATTCGTAAGCTATAATTTTTTTTTGGAACATAATTTATTTTTATATCATTTATAGACATCTGAACGATTTTAAATGAAAAAAGTTTAAAAGAAAAATATAAAAACCCTATTATAGTAATATACTAACGAAATTCTAAAGAAAGACTTAATGAGAAGTTTACCATAATGACACTGTCCACTTATAATATAATATATAGAGAATATAAAATCACAAACTAAAATCAAAACGTTATGAATAGTTTATAACCTATTATTAAGAAGGAATGTAATAACTTACTCAGCTTATATAATGGAGACAAATGTATGTTATTTGTATCTTATTGTTATGACTTTATCAGATAATATTAAGAAATAATTTAGAAACTAAGAGAATATAACAATAGTAACTTAAAATGTAATACACTATAAAACAGCCTCCAAAACTAAACGACAAAGAATGAAATTGTGTTTAATGCAGTACTTAATGATACCAAGCTCCAAAAGTTTACAAGATAAAATTAATATGTTAAAAATTTAAATCTTTTTATACGTTCGTAATAAAATCTAAAAATATTTAGGGCATCGATGTTTTTTTTTGTTTTTTTTTTTATTCAAATTAATGAAGCAAAGAAAATGTTAAAGTATTTATTTTATAAATTTTGTTTTTAAACTTTAATCAAAAACAATACAAATTAACGTGGCGTTTATTTTATCGTCATATTTTACTCACAAATATTAATCACGCGCCTAAAATATACAGGCTATTTTGAGGACGATATGTTCAATTAAATTTTCTTACGAACGTCGTCGTTGGTTTTTCTGAACATTAGAGATGTTTCATGATTAGCGATTTTGTGGTCTTAATTTTCGTTTTGAATACTGAAACGTTTGGCTGTATCTTGTAGTAAGAGATTAATGACTTCTACCAACTGTCTCTGCTGTTTGTTTTATTTAATAAAAAAAAACTAAATCTAAATCATTCGGATACAAAAACAATTATAAACTCAGTACAGTTGGTATAAGCTGTTATTATTTTCGCGGCGCTGTAATATCCGCGGGAAACTGTGTATTCTATCCACATCGTGTGCATTGGAGAACCCATATATTTAATCAGCTCCTTGATGTGTATTGGCCATAAATTAAAATCATCCCCGACGTTAAAAATAGCTGTCTGTATAATGTTCAAATGAAATATGGCCAATAGAACATGTTTATATAGTACCCGCTTATAAAACGGATTATTTCGGTAGTATCGAGGAAAATCCCTCTTTAATGTTTAAACGAGTCGATTTTTAGAGGGTTAAAATTTTCACGTTAATCAATTCGTTATATAAAAACTTACACGACACGTATTTTTTTACGTCTGATTCGCGTCGTATACTTCGGTTGTTTTTTTTAAATATAAATCTAGCGTACTTTATAAATCATTATTTTCTATAATCACGGTCGTCGGATTTATTCGTTCTTCAATTGTGTTGAAGCGATCAGATCATATGAAAAATTGCGTTGTTTCTATTTTCAAACTAACATATTTCTACATAGTAATAATTGGCTAACTTCCATTTCATTTCTGTTACGGGTTACAAAAAAATTTTTATTTTTATTTAAATTAACGTTATATTTAAACATTGAAACTTGATCGAGTGTTTTATTGTTGTTTGTTCGAAATTCTATCAGTCAGTTTTAATTTTACTTATCACAACGCATTATGCTTTTAATAATATAGTAAATGCGTCCATTAAATTATCTTGTTGTTGGAAAGACCGAATATATTATATTTTAATATTGAAAGAGTTTTACGTAAAATATGAAAAATGAATTATAATTATAACAAATAAAAATATTGTTTTTAATTATTCAAATGTTGTTTTTATCTTTTTTGCGATAGTTCAAATGGTGAAAACTAGCAATTACAACATCATTTTTGGTATTTTGTTTTCCTGAAAACTTAAGCTTTCTCAGTGCTCATATTAAAAGAATTGTGGACCATCATATGGGGTGAAAATTAACTTAATGGGCCCTACAGCTATTTGTGCAAAGTGCACTATATTGTAACTCAACTCTTTTACCATTTATTTACGTGAACCCTTTACAGTCGAAAAAATGTACATGCCTCAAACAAAACACTAGAGTACAATGGATTACAATTTTTTTAAAAACTATCAATTAGTCCAACTGGATTAAACGATTTCGTACGACAACTGGATAAATTTCTGTTTTCAGATTGTATTATAGCAACAGAATGTTTTTGAAATTAACTTTGTTTATTATTTTCGAGATGTTTAATTATTAAATTAACAACAGTTTCGTAGAAAACTTTTTTTTAATTCGTCCGCTATAATTTTACCTATTCCAAAAATTATCATTAAACAGTGTGCAGTAGTTGATACATTTTTTTCTAAATAATAGTAATTAAAATTCAACGTAGATTATGTGTATAATTAAAAGAATATTTAAAATGTTTACACAATTATATCCTATTTTAGTTCGTTTATAATATTATTTACTTTTTGGATACTATACTTTTTTAAATTTTATACTCGTATATTACGATAAAATAATATAATTTAACTGTGTATACTAATGCGGTAAATGCACGTTGTTACTTGTAATTTATCAACCTATTGTTGTTGGTCCTCAGACAAGTCTATGTACTACAGATAATGCTGATATATAGGTATAGACTTGTACGTTTATTAAGAAAATGTCATCAATGGTTATTGTTGTTATAAGCTCTGTGTTCATTATCATTGTTAAATCAATGATCGGGGAAGATAATTATAATTAGGAACGTTTTCAAATTCATCACGTGTTGAATATAAATTATGTTCATTATAAAAACTCGAAATAAATTAATAACAACGAATTTATGACGGGTTTTCGATGGAATTCATTGAAATAGTTATTATGAAAACGGGTATTATAATAAAATTAATTTTTTTTTGAAAGAATAATAATCACGAAATCATACTTTGCATACGTTTTTTCGATTATTCATCAAGGGTGATAAAAAGTTTATTTTTTATAAGTTATTTAAGCAAGATCACTTTGATTCAAAATATAGGTTCAAGTCGAATTGCTATTGAACTGATAAACAGCTCCTTTTATAAATTATGTGATAAATTAACTATAACCAAATAATAATGTTTTGTAAGCGAATGCTAAATCCGCAATAATTTTAAAATAATTTAAAATAAATATTGGATATTCGCATTTATTTATACATTTATAACTAAATGAATTTTTTTTATGCGTTTTACTATCGTACAAATAATATTTAAATTTGTTTTTATGATTGTTAAGTTAATAGTCGATAATTTCGAAAGGTATGAGTATATATATATATATGTAAATAAAATCATTATAATATGTTGTTTTTAAATATAATTGCTTCGAATTCTGGAAACTATAAGAACAGTTTGACTTTTTAGGTCAATACTAATCATATCATTAAATCCGTGTATTAATGATTAGTCAATGTAATCATAATTTACGTTACATATAATGTAAATATAATACAAATACCCTTGACACAAGTCATCGTCTATTTATTAATATGTTTAATCGTCTATAAATTTGAATAGAACCAAAACTTACACGATCATCTATAACCGTTGGTATAATGATTATCACTTGCAACGTCAAAATAAGAATAAGATGAATGTAATAGCGATTTCGATGAACCGAATGTTTTATTTGAATTGTCAATTTTTCTTCGAAAATACATTTGTGTTTGTATGTGTATGTATATTGTCTATATTTCGAAATTGGAATGAACCGATGTGTATTGTTGTTCGACGAATTTAATAGTTTTTTATTCAAAATTGATAGAAAGTACCGAGCCATAATCGTTGTTTTTGAAATATACTGAAACGTGTGATTATAGAATCTGGTGGTTCTGACGAGTTTTTTAAAACCCAAATAATTCCAATTTATGGTCATTATTTGATCATGCGTTACACAGTAAACTGGACAAATAATAATAATTAACATCAATAATAATAATAAAAACAATAATAATAATATTACTAATTATAATAATAATAATAATACAATGATACAATTGATTTCAGTAAATTAATAATTATAATAAATTTGGGAGCATACATTTTATATAAATTTATGTGGCGTATAATCTGCCGTAATGTGCGTGTACTGACTAAATTTACAGCAACCACGAATGCTTAGGGATTAAAGCCGTATGAATTTGGAGTGGCATAAGACGTTCACTATCGTTAAGCTTCAATAATTAATGGAAAACTTTTGTATAATACCTATATTGTTGTCGTGTCGTATATTTTACATTATATTGGACGATAATTTATAAAACTTCTAATGTTTATAACGCACAAACGACAATTAATTTATTCAAAACCATAGAATGATCGAAGGATAAAACCTATTACAGGAAGACTCACCCTGAACACTACCGTGTGGTTTTTAACGACGTATTTATTCAGTTCGTATTCGTCGTGGATTTATAGTGTTATACAAATCGATCGAATCTAAATATTTTTATTTTTAGTAATAAACGCTTCAGGAATAAACTTTTTGAATAATAATAATACACGTGTCGCCCACAAAGTTCTACAAATACTATTCTGAACAATTTTCGAATATTTGTATTTTAACGTTTCAATTATTAGCCCAAATACCGTGCACGAGTATAAATTCATACTAACATACATATTTATATATAATATATATATATATATATATATAAATATTTATGCAAAATAGGAACAAAATGAAACTTCATTTAAATATACGTAACATTTCAATCTGAATTCATCTGTCGAAAATTTTATATCAAATCGTCGAGAAAAGTAATTTTACTCGTATCAGAAAAAATGCCATACACCTACGCAATTGAATTCGTAATGGCGGTGAAAATTCATTTTGTAATTTCGTATAAGAAACGCGTATTTAAATCGGCGGCGTTGCAATTTATTACACGTAACGAAAATACAAATATTTGTTTTATTTTATTTCAAAACTGCAGGTCACGAGTTAATATTAACCGTCTAAACGTTTTACAAACTGTACTTAATCTAAACGTTGCAAAGGAAACCTACATTCCGTATATTGTGTTAAACGTTATTGAAGACGATTGTAACAAAATTAAAAAAATTAAAGGGTACACAGCGGTTGTCGCTTAAAGCGAACATATTTATTTCGGCGAAATTATTTGATAGAAATACTCCGTTATAATAATTATTGTTATTATTATTATTGTAATCGACGAAATAAAACTATATTAGGTTAGTTTCAAATATCGACCACAATAAAAAAAACCAAAACCAAATGAACGTTACGTATATTGAGTTATTTCTTATACACGTATACTAGCGACCACTCTTTGTTTAATATGACTCAAATATTTTGGATAGTAGGAAAGTAAAAAATAGGATAATAGGAAAAAGTGCAGCGGGAAATAAATTAGAGAAACGGTAGTAAAAAATCTCACTTTTGTATTAGGGAGTTAAAACTTTAATAAAGCTTATAAAATAATATATTATTATAGATTTCTGATAACGATTAAAATTTAAACGTGCAATGTTTTGGTCGAAGACGAATAATATACCTATATTTATCATTCGAATAATGTAGAAATACCTGGCAAATACCGAGTTAGACCTAATGGATTTGTTCCGTATCTTATCTTAATATTATTTCCGTACAAATGAATAAACGATACGGTATTTTTGATTTATTCTGAGTGAAAACTAGACAGTCAATCGACGCTTTTGATTCTAACTGTGCGACCTTCTCTTCTCTTCTTTTTGTTATGTAAATGTTTGAATTAGTGGAATATTGGCAATTTCGTCGAAGATTTGAAGTTAACAAAGTGTTCGTGGGTCGTACATACTTTGTTTCAAATAATCGTGTACAAATAAATCTCAAACCGATAATATTCAGGCGATTCTGAGAACCATATAGAACTATACCCGTATAAAATATATTGTGAAGTGGAATTGGCCATCACACCATTAGAAAGTACAATTATTCCTAAGGAACACATTACAACGCGTAAATACACAATTCAAAACTTCCACGAATATTAATACATTTTTATATTTTGTTCATTTAATATCGACAATATCTGCTTTTGTTGCATATTAAATTACTTATTAGATGAAAAACGTAAAAAGTAGTTGATCTTTGTATATTAAATGGGTTATAAATACCTTAATCCATGGTATAGACGATACTCATTTAGTAAGATCAAAAAATGACAAGGTTAATAATAATTATTTTAAAATATTATAATTTTGAGGAGTTACGAAATTAAATAAAATACAAATAACGTATATAAAAAACAATTATCTATCAATAATTTTATTAAACCCCAATTGAAACTAAAAAAATAATTTATGGATTATAATATTTATATATATATGTTAGTATTTCCATTCATATTTTCACGTCTTGTACATATATATATATATATAAATTTATTTGTTATATTCACACTGGCTGTAAATGAATATAAATAATAATAATTAAAATAACAATTTTTTGATAATCGTTGAAGGTTCCAGTTTCTGTTTCATTGCTAATTTCCGTGAAATTCCATATTTTGCGAATATTCTTTTTTAGTGGAATATTTTTTACTCTGTCGGGTAATTTATTGTTTACCAAAACTTATGCCCAAGTTATAGTCATGTTTCCTAGTAAAATACTTCGAAATAATTTTTCAAAGAACACCAAAGACAAATTAACTTATTCATTATTCATAATATAATATTGTGTTTTTTAGCATAACGATTTTTAAAAATTTTCGACTGGAAGTTTCGAACTCACATAATATACACACTATGCCTATATATACGTGTGTGTATACGCAAAATATTGATAAATTGTAAAAAAAATATAACAAAAGTTTTACCTGGTAATTTGTTAAGAAACATAGCGCATTACCCACCGGAAGTATAAGAAACAAAAACCGCTACTGAATACATATACAATTATCGATTTCGTATATAAATAATTCAGGCAAGCACCTACGAATTTACTTGCATAAACAGTGTAAATATACCTATATATTGAAAATTAATCAAATAATCTTTGTTTCTTTTAACATCGCGCAGAATATCGGTGTGAAATCTATACATTGTTTAGACCATATCGATCATGTCACGAAAACGATAATACCCGCAACGTAATATTCATAATAAGGTTTTGTGAAACTATAGCTTTACATTTTGTATTTATTTTCACAATACCTAATTCCATATAAAATCCATTCATTAATGTATTTTAAAACTTTTGCATTATAGTTTTACATACACGAATCGAGCATATAAATTAACGTACGAGATACACGCTAGCGCTATGCCCGACTTCGCCCGAGAAATGAATTATAATATTTTTTTCTATTTTCTTCAATTTAACTACATTTTTTTAAATTAAAAATATTAAATTAACTATTTTATTTCTTTTTGAAAATATTTTCTAGATATTTTTTTATTCGAATTCTTCTCATCTACTTATGTAGTTAATATCAATATTAAAAATATTGCCGAAAATGGATAAAAAATGGATGTTCTAAGGTCAATTCCATGAGTTCAAATACGATTCAAAATTGATTCTGCTTCATCCAAATAACTTTAATGAAATTCGATAAACTAAACATTTTAGAAGTTCTAAAACACTTAAAAACAAATCACACTACATAGATACACATATACTTATTTATATATTTTCAATCATCTAATTCAGTTGAATTTTTTACAGTAACTATACATTTATCAATCATAACTATTTTGCAAAAGTATATGTTAGTGTAATGATTATTATTATTCATTATGCACACGTATTTCGTACATTCATTTAAAAGAAATATTTGGTGAAAACGATTTTAATTTGTAAGTGATTTTCTATTAAAGTATAAAAATGCCTTAAAATTGTAAATTGCAAAATGTTACACATGGTCTGTTAGATGTAAATTACATTTTGTATAGTTCAATAATTTAAAACTGTAAAAAAATGATACTTTTCTTGCAATTTTAAAAACCGTTAATAATCGTACATAGATAAAGTATTTTTAGAATAATCTTTTTATTTGTATGCAACAAATTATCTGTTCGAGAAATGTAGAAGTTCCGCCTGCCTATTAACAACTACCCTTTATTATTTGTATACATAACGTTAAGTACAAAAGTATTTATGTTATATTCTAATTAGAGAGTTTATATTCATATATTTGTATAGAAAGCATAAGTGATAAATGATAAATGTAATAATAACTAGAATATTTATTAAAGTACGTAGCATCGTGATAAACAGTATGGATTTAAACAATTTTATCTTAGTGTATCCGTTTTAAGCCAATTGCAGCTTAAATATATTTCATCTAAAAAAATAAAAAATATAGTTTACTATAGAAACAAGCAGGGTTATTAAGTTTATTAAAAACTAAATTAATTAAAATTGCTTAGCATTAAGTTAATCGAAACGTATATACGGCCCATTTCGCCGTAATATTTATTATTTTTTTAAAATTATTATGTTTCATAGGTTTGAGTTGAGTGGGGATTTTCAAAATATGGTTCTATTTTTGTGTTTCCTTATACCGTATATAAATTTAATAAATGTAACATTTTATATTTAACATGTGAATAAAGTATTGTATATATATTTAAAATCAAATTATGGAACAGAATATTTTGTTACGGATTAAAAAATAATGTACAATGTAATATAGTGGGAATAATATTATAAATAAAACTTTAATGTTATAAAACTTTATAATTTTTTAATACAATTGAAAATTCATTATGCGTTATACATTTCCGTAAAATATATATATATATATATATATATATATATATATATTTATCAAGAAGTGATAATATACTACTCACTCACATAATAATATATATATATATATATATATAGGGCTAACAAAATGCTCGTTTGACTGCGCACAAGGACGAAATCCTAATTACTAAATTTCGGAACTATGTCTTGAGAGAATATTGGCGTGACGAATATGCACCATTCGATATCAAAATAAATAAATAAATTGCAATCAGGAAACTATGTGGTTATGTATGCCAGAATTAAAATAATAACGATTGTTTTTCTCGCCATTACGGTACTAGCGAAATTTATATAAATATATTGGTGAATTCCACAAGCGAACCTCTTAGCTTCTAAACAATATAAATGGGTCCCTCGCATGGCGTAAAAGAAAATTAAGACCACATTAACGTTGGAAGCGTAGGAAAACAAGTATGGTTCATTAAGTTCTGGCATCAATTTTGCTCAAAGATAGAACTCCCCCGACGATGTATTTCGCTTTAAAACTCTGTGACACATGAATATACCAAAACATCGTTGTACTATATAAAGTGCTTATAAACTTTATGGCTTCGTGACTTAAAAAATATAGGTGTAATCTTCGTTTTCGAACCAAATGGATAAAATGTAAAGTAATAATATTAGTTTTTATTTAATTGGCACAACAAAGTAATTGGAAATATACAAAAACCATAAAACAGACGACCGCGTTCATTGTAAATATACGTAACAAAAATATACTATCCATTATTTATAAAACTAAAACTTTTTATTTCTTTTTTACTATTAAGAATTCGCAAGTATATTTCAATTTGTTAAGTGCATATTTGCGTTGTTATCAATATATTATTTATTTTGGTATAATATTGGCGTAATTATAAATATTGTATTAACCCTCCATATATAATGATACTAAAATCAAATGTTTAATAAAGTTATATCGGTTATATATTATTGGTAAAAGAATTCTTAGCAAACAATCTAATGGATTTAGATTTGGTTTTATTTGATAACTGCGGAAAAATGGTTAAACTATACAGACTTTTTATCTATTAAATACGGGGTGGTCATTGTGATTTCTCACGCAAATAGGATCCTTTATTTTAGTGAAAAAATTAAGAAACTCTTTGGTTAGACAATCTTGGTTAGATTTTACATAAATATAAGTGTTTTATGTTAATGTTAAAACCATCAATTAATAGTAAAAAGTGATCGCGTAATTTTTTATATGTATCAATCAAAGTCACGGCAACTCAAAAATTAAAAACAACCATACAATTTATTATTACTATTGGTATTTGCCATAGTCGATAAATATCTGAGAAGATTATTGCATACTCGTTGTACTTATTCGAAAATTATAATCACAATCAATAAAATAAAAATTAATAAGTTTGTTTGACGTTTAATATAGAAACGTAATGGGGACATGCTTAATTGAGAAATTAAAGAAAATAATGTTCTATAGTCTTAAAGATTTTCATATTTCGCATTTAAATGGCGACGTTTTCGTGAGTAGAAATTTATTTCGAACGTATAACAAACGTTAAATAATCCATAATATCCAGTAGGATAAAACAACAAAACCACTAGAATGCACAAGAAATGATTATCACTTTAAAACGGGTGAATATAACAATTGCAATAAGTTATTTGGTTAAAATCACTGTTGTTTTGTTGTTATTTCATGTGTTGTGCGAACACCTCATGTAAAAATAAAGATTCAACATTTTCAACTATAACTAGGTACACACATATTGAATCAATACAAAATTATAACACAAATAATATCGACAACGTAATAACGCTAACAATCTAAACATGTAAACATATTTACTTTTGATAATAAAATATATTGGTAAATATATACAGGTCAATAGGAAACTCGTATTTTTATTCTTTCTCTCTCTCTCTCTCTATATATATATATATTAAACCTTGTATGCCTATTGCCGCTTCCACTTCCACGTTTCTTCTCATCACCTTATCCTTGACTAGTTGTTCTCCAGAGGTTCGAGATGTTTTTTTGTCTGACTTTCACATTGTAACTTAACTCAATAGTTTGTATTTAATAGTTTGCTATGTATCTATGCATCTAGACCAACTTATCCTTTTGCTTTTTGGAATTCTTATGATATCTGGCTCAACTGAAAATTGCTCTCAGATCTGTAGTCAATCTTCGTTTCTACGTATTACACGTCTATATATATATATAAACTATAGATTTGAATAAAAAATTTTCTTTAGGAATAACATTATCTATTTTTCGTTATTTGCTAGCGCCAACGTTTTACGCGCATACGGAACTTTAGGTCTAATAAGTCTAATGGTCTAATGATTTTATATATTTTTATTTTATTTCTTTTAAACAGTTATTTTACCTTAAATAAAGGTACTAGCACATAATATCGATGTATGCAAATTCATTAATATTTGCATTTCGTAAAAATTGTAAGACGGTTTACTTGGCCGTTCTACTGTCTTAGGATAAAAATAACGATTCATTGATTTACGTGTAATACGTTTAATACTAGGTTGCTTTAAATTAATATTTATATTTGTATTCGAATAATGGACGATGTCTGGAGCTTTACGTTTTTGGAAGCGATTAATGAGATTTTGGAGAGTGCCTGGAGTTGTAGAAAAGTTTTTGGAAATAGGCGTACGCCTATTGTTGTATGTTTGCATGTTGGCGTCTACTTGTGACAGGTAGATCCCAGGATTAGGAGAGAATTGGGATTCAAACGAGTTTGAGAAGAGTTCTGCTTTACCGTGAGAAAGAGTACACTAGTCCGTTCGGTATTGAGAGAGGGTGTACTATAGGGGTTTTGTTAAGTAGTACACCATTTAATTTTGAATAAAGATTTGTCCTTAATAACTCATAAGGATAGTAATTTATTACACTCGTTTTGTTTATGGGTTTGGAGTATTGATTGCATTTTGGAAATGTTTTGATTTAAAAGGCGCTTGATCACGGGATCGCGCAAAAGTTGCCATCTGTTTTTGGATGGGATTTTTAAAGAAATTGCTGGGGAACTGACGTAGAGATGGGATTGATGTGGTTTTCTTATGACGCTGCAGAGTAGCGCTAGTTTAATGTTCTCGGTCAGAGATGAGATTGTGGCGCCTATGTTATTAGTAGTCGGTGAGTTTATTGAATGGTTAAGTTTGTCAAAAGTATTTTGGAATTTGGACCAAAGAATTTTAGGAGATTAAGGAGATAAGGGATCAGTTGAAAATTTGAAGAAGTATGGGGTTGTGACCAGACGATGGATCATTTATGTTGAAAGTTTTTATTATTTGTTGGACGAGTTTTACAAGAACTATGTCAAGTACGTCAGGTCTGTGATTTTGGAAGATAGTGGCTACTAGGAGGTTTTTTGAGCACAGGTTGAGGACGAAATCAATATATAGTGTTTTTTGGATGTTGTTGTGGCGAAGGGGAATATATACCGTTTTAGGTAACTTTGAGGTAAGAAGGATATTAGAAAGTTGCAGATATGGTGACTGTTTGTGGTGATGAGAATTTCAGAGGAGTGGTTTGGGATTGGACAGACGGTCTTGGACTGGATGTGGATAGAACGTGTTGATAGAAAGGGCAGCTTCTGAAATTAGTGGTGTGTACTCCCCCCATATTTTGCAGTGGTATGGTGTTTTATCAATAGTTTTTGGGCAATTTTTCGCGCTTTGGTTACTCGCGCATTTTATGCACCACGGGTCATGACCACAGTTTTAAAGAGCCATGGTTAAACCGTCGGTAAGTGAAGCGTGGGAAGGGCCGGAGTTTTTAAATGCATTCATAGAGACATTCATGAAAGTGCAAGATGTTTTTGATATCGGATGTTTTGGATACTGAAACCAAGCACAGGGACATTGAGAAGGACCGAAACACTTAATCAGATCTACAATCAACTCAAAATCCTCTAGTTCAGATTTTACCTCCTCGGTGGTAACATCCGAGGGAATGCCACGGATGATCACCTACAGTTTTTAGTCCTCGAGAAGCTTGAAAGAATGAAAGGGTTTTCGAGGAGTATGGGGTTGTTTTTGAATTTCACGGAAGTTTTGTGGAGTATCGATATGGATCTAGATTTTGCCATCGATGAATGTTTTGGCATTGGTGGCGTTAAAAGAGACGTGTCGGAATTTAAATAATCATCGGCGTCACTTGGCGCCAGTCGGATGATTAAATAAATATAGGTGGGATACGAGCAGGCACTGTTTGGGGAAGAATTTGGCTTGTCGTTGGAGAGGATGAAACAGAGGAATAATCGCGTCTGATAGTGAGATGTTGTTAGACTGTGGATCGTAATTTGGTGGACTCGGCGGAGTGTAAGCGGTCTGGCACCTGCTTTTCTCTCTGGGTGCTGCTCAGAGTGGTACGAAACGGTCCTGCATGATCGTTTAGACATCGTCGACGCAGGATTAGTTCGTAGCTCACCTGGCTGGGTGTTAAGATATCACGGTCGAATGGTCGTAAGACGATTAAAAGTATCGGCAGTAAAGTGTGCAACTAATTGGAAGAATACAACGACACAAGTGAGCGCACAACAGACACGGACGAAAAAAGTGGCACATAGAACCCAATGAGCGGTGTACACTAAGGTAGTGTACAGCGCACACGGTGACCGCGTAGCCAAGATAAGTTGACAGACGGGTGAGCGGACTATTAACTAAACGATGGTGTACACTAGACCGGACTGTACGTGCGATTTAATGATGGCGTCTGATGGAATATAAACGATTAATTTGACAATAAAGTAAGTATGAAAAATAGCCTGCGGTATTTATGCTTATATGGTTAGTGAATTCTGCGCTATGATTGGTTTATCATACAGAGCGCAGGGTTCAACGACTATCGTTTATTGTCGTTGGTGTTTGCATGCGTTTTTCTTAACGTCTATCTACCGCGTACCACCAAGTAAATGCTCATTTGTCTCTAATGCAATTAATAGATTCGAATGACACTCGGTGTGAAATAATCGATTGTGTTGGACATTATATAATATATGAATTCGCGTATAATTTCAATAGTTACTTTAATTTTATTTCGGAGAGGGCGCGATGATTAAACATTTCTGTAACGTAACTTTTCTAAACCGATTTTTGTTTGGATTGAATATATTTTAATATCTTTTTCGTACGATTACAGTTAGGAATACGGCAATGATTAATTAATAATTTTTAAACTTCATCAAAATGTTGATATATATTTTCGTTTTGTTATAATTTTGTTCAAAATTATATATAATACATATATGTCGCTTTTTAAACACATTTTCCTTATATTTAAAAAAAAAAAAAGTTATAATAAATAAAGTGTTTTTAAACGTGTGGAACTTCCTGACGTATTCCATCATATATATATTTCGATAATTTTATTTCGTTACTTTCGTGCAAAATATTAATTTGATCACAAATTAAACTGTTATCGTCCAATCAAAAGGGTAGATAATTTTCTACACTTAAAGCGATATTCTAATTAAGTATTGTTCAAATAAAAAATATTAATAATATTCATAAGTATATATAGTTTTTAATTTAAATGGTTACTGTAGCGTGGAACGTACATCTTGCTATCAACAATCAACAATCGCTTGAAATTATATAAAAAACCTATGATTACTGCATAATACGTGATTGATAAGGTATGGTTCATTAGACCTCCTTATTACGGACGGCCCATTCAAGTTTAATTACGACAGTACACCATTGGGAATTGGATTCGATGATTTAAAATTCTATAAAAAAAAATAAATTGAAAAATCACTGGAAAATAAAATTATACTAAATTCACGCATGTGTATTCAATAGAAGGAAGGTATGGTATTTACCTACAGCGTGCATGCAATGTTTTGGAATAATGAATTCAAAAAACATCGATTTTTCTTCTCTACACGAACCTCTTGTAGTTATAATTCGAGAAACCTTTTACCTGTTCGGGTTGTGTCCGTTATTCCTATTGAACGTCGGTGGAATAGTAGTTTGTTTCGGTGTATAAGTACCGTCCCTAAATACGTATATTTATTTACAAACCTCTACAATCCTGATAATTTAACGTTTCGTAAAGCAAAAAACTAACTAACTAACTATGTAAACGTCCCGTTTCATACTGGAGCGGAGGGGACGAGACGGGATGATCAAACGGGCTGGCCATTGTTAATTAAGCACGAAACCAGGATTCGGGTTGTCCAGTGTGGCAGACGGACGACGGTATATCGTTTTGGATTCGGAAGCGAGCAACGACGAGGTCCGGTTTCGGAAATTCGAAATTACGATTAATTACGCGGTCGAATATTGAATTCACCTGTCTTTGAAGCCTATCATTGTACTATACGCGCGTGCGTCGCTGGCTAATAATTTTATACCAATCATAGGCAAACCGCAATAATGATGACGCGAGTGTTCGGTAATAATAACATTAATAATAATAATAATAATGATAAGGATAATAATAATATTAATAATATTGATATTCGTGAAACGCGTATAGTTGTGATTCGTTGTGTGCGTACTCGGAATTTAAGATCGTATGACATTATGCCCGACCACGTAACATTTGATGTGGTACTCCTTTCGGCCGAAAACGTAATCAAACATTTCGCGTCCCGGGTTTGAAAATAAATCGCTCCGCCCTTTCCATCGATCCGAAACTTTTCGACAATATATATTTTTTAATTTACTTCCCACGATGATAATGACGTAAATGAACCTCTTTTATGTTTAGAACGGTCTAATTCACAATTGCCATCGCTGTACGGCAAAAAGTACGTTACGTACGGTGGGAATGTATACGAATCACATTTTTTCTCCCAATAAATAACAAACCAAAGGAGACATATTTTCTAAACGTTTATTTATTAAAGCTAGGAAAATAAAAACAAAACACGTTGTAAAAAAACGGATTATATCCCTTAAAATACTTATAAATTATACGGCGCATCTGTCGCCGTCTGTACTTAAATGATAAATGACCATTATTTTTTAGGTACCTACAGGTTTTTAATTTTGGTTATAATATACGTATAAAAAAAATTCAAAATTTACCGACCCTAACAATTGCACAGACTGGAGCCAAAAAGTTACTTTGCTCCCCGCCCTTAAATACGTTACTACATCCACAATCGACTGACATATAACGACCGTCTGGGATATGTTGACTTACGACGACGGTTCGTTCGCTTGTCGCGGATAATTGATAACACACCGTTATTTGCGCGGAAACGCGTCATCGTCCGACATAATAAAATTGTATACTGACTTCTAATGATCAGGTGAAGGCGCGCGTACGTGCTGTCTTCCATTGTTGGACATTGACGACGAATGTGAAACGTCGCGTAAGAATTACGATTTTCCAACGATCGAACAGAAATATTGTTATTGTTGTTACAGAATAAATTGTATACATTTGTAATATTATTTAACGAGTAATAATTTCGACCATTAGTTGAAACATGTACGACGTTATATTTTTTGCATCGTGTCTATGTAATAGTGACGAACGAGTTTTATTACTGATTGTGGACATTCGTTACGGGTTTACAAATTAAACATTTTTCTTTTCGAACAACTTGGACGTTACTTTTAATACAATAAAGTGTACGGTACGAATTTCTAAAGAACTGATTTTTGGTTTTTAGGTATGTCTTGTAAGTTTGTGTGTGTGAATGTGAAGTTTTTTTTGATAAACTTCGCATTTTTAACGAAATTCCTATATAAACTTTTTATTATATAGAAATAAATTTTCAGAGCTTTTGCTTTAGATAATCTAATCGCCGATAATTTTTTAAAAAATGCTTTTATCGGATACGACTCTTTGGACGTATGTTGATATAATTGCAGCATAATTATAAACATTAAGTCGTTTGTCGTGAACTTTTTGGCATGGTGATAGAATATGAATCACTTTTTGCCTCACAGTTTCTTGGTTATCTTCACTTAAATCTCGAACTGGTTTTTTCTTAAATATTTTTTTATTTGTGGCTTATGAAATCTTTAAACTTAACAAACTATGTTATTCTATTTACTACTTCTACTATTACTTCTACTACTACTACTAATTAGTAATATTGTGGAACACAAAAGCCCTCAAATTTTCCAGTGCATTATTTTTTCTAGCTATAGTCACTAATAAAAAAATAAATAATATTACAAATCAGGTAAAATAAAAAATAATAAAAAATAATAAACAATATTCAAAGGGTGGCTATATGTTTATGTTATAGATTAAAGTACCGATCCATTAGTTATATAATTTATTCAACGAACCCAAGAGTGATAATAACGGAATGATTTAATACCTAAATTTGTAATGCGGTAAAATTATTCTTTCATTAACTCTTGAATATTTAACATTAATGCTCCGTACATTTTTCTTTAATTTTAAATAATTGCATATTATTATTAAGGCCAACTCGTAATTATAATATCAAAAAATAATTTTGTTTTCCATATTTTATTATTTTATCATATACATAATTTAAAATAAACATATAATTATTTCGTGATTTTTCACAAAAAATGTAATTTCTATAACGCTGTAAAATCATTGCATAAAGAAATAACGTTTTTGAATTTTATAATTATGATTTTTATATGAACCCTTCGTCCGGGTTTCAAAATTAATTTTAATCCTAAGAAGTATTTTATAATTATTAGGTTTTAAATAATTTACTGGCACTTGCGATTCATATAGCCCAGAAATAATATAAGGAGTTTTTTATATTCATCGTAATTTGTAATCAAGTATTCTTGTAGGCAAGAAAATATTGGTTTACTAAACTTATAATTTGCTATGACGTGAATTTTCAAAAGGAAAAAACATATTACGTTTATTATATAGTTTGATATATATATATAAATATAACGTTTTATTCAGATTAATTGAGCTTTCCAGCATGTATACTTCATGAAAGTAAATTTTATTCTACCATAAAAACCAAGTACGTTGGTCTTTATTTATGAAACATAATGGAAATATATTTTACTCACCGTCCGGTTTCCAAGATTTCTCACTCTACAGTTCAAATAGGCAGTGTGACCGACTAAAGCAGTAACATTCTTTGAAGCTGTTTTGTCAAAATACGGTCCTCTTATGGACGTAGCTTCGATTAAAGGCGATATTGTTTCACCTGGTACTTTGTGGTCAATAGAGCCTGATGCCATTTCTAAAACAACAACATTAAAATGTATATTTTGATTATTATCTTATGTTTGTAGTTTGGTTGATGTTACTAACTAAATATATATTTTGTAAAAATTGTAAATACATTTCTTCGTATTTTTATCTTACAATTTCAATATACGTTTTATGCAATGTTTACAATATGAGACATTTGTGATGTTTGAACATTAAAATACTCCAGTAAATTACGTCATATTTTCAAACATTTTACAACTTGAACGCTGTAAATTTATGAAATCATTTTAAAAATGATTCAAGGAAGTAGATTTATTTCATAATAATTTTAAACGAATTATATAGATTATACAATGGAATTATTTTAAACAATGTTCATGTATATTTGAATGCGCTTTCTAAATTTAAAAACAATTTTTCTTATAACTACGTATATCAAATTTATAATTAATCGTTCCAAAACGTTATCCGATATTGTAAAATAACCTTCTTGCTACGTTTTTAAATTTATAGTCATCATAGATATTTCCAAAGCAAAAACACCAATATTCATAAATCGTTTTCCAATAATCAACTTATATTTAAGGTAGATTGATAACGCAAATAGTAACAAGATGTTTATAATTTTGTGCGTGAACTACATATATTATACATAAAAAATGAATACTTTTATGAGCTTTTAGGACCAAAAGAAAGTAAGAGGAAAATCTAATAACCATTAGAAACGTTTAAACCATTGTTTGTTTTGCCCTATTTAGCTTTCAAATTTTTTACGTGCAATAAATAATTTGAAATGGACTATTATTCTCGCGAATTGATTTGATATAAATATAAGAACTGTTTAAAACACGAAATCTTTGGTTTTAAAACCGTTTAATTTAAAATGTTAATCGAACTGTATTAACAGTATAACTTCGTCAAATTTACGATAATATGAAATCTAATCGACCGACTCACGTGTATATAATATTACACGTTATATTTGTAAAATATTAGAAAAAAATTTTAAAACATTTAGGGTATACATTTCCATATATTATTTCTCAGAGAAAAACAAAACACTATCCATACATGCGTAATTTTTCAAAATATAAAATTGTAATTTGCAAAGTAGACATTACGTTATTTCATATCGTCGCTTGTATGCAGAAAACGTATTTACTTTCTTGAATAAAATAGAACATTCTATGGGTGTTCGTTATTAAAAAAAGTCGGATCAATGAAGCCACCAAAAAATGAACATTCATTGTCATTTTACAGTAGCTTATATTATATAGTGCGCACGTCAGATTTTATTAAAAAAATAAAATAAAAACACTAACTACTTTATTGTTACAAGTTATAATGGTTTGTATTAAAGAAAAGTTGCAAATACCTAGTTGTTCTATTTTAATACTATAAGAGTAAACTAAAACGTAGAAATAATAACAATATTACATAAAAGTATCGAGCTTACATGATAAAAAATTTAGAACTAAAATATAACAATGTCGTTATTTTTTTCTACCCGGTCAAGTTAAGAGTTAAGTTAAAACGTGTTGAGTTTAATTGAACGTAAACGAGTAGATACGTTTTAATGTTATGCAAAATAGGTTCAATGTTTGGTGATGAGTTAATGGGGTTTCCTTTACTTCATCGAAATAATAAAATATGGATATACTAACTAGGACGATATACAATACAATATTAATAATATTAAACATTCTATTATATGTTTTCTACCCGAGATTTGAATTAGACTAAATATATTTTACATTAATTTAATTTAAAATAATATACGCATTTCAAAATTTACATAATTCGATATTATTTTTTATTTACGAAATTAAAATAAATTATTATCGTTATTGTTTAGAACATTAATTTGTTGTCAAAATGGATATTACGCGTATTGTACGTATCGTATCATTTTTAAATAACATACAAATTGTTACGATTGTTCTTACATTTTTCAAATTTCAAAAAATGGCAATTTGATTTCTACAACAATGGTATGATGAGCTATAAACGGGACGAATTTCCAAAGTTCTGATCTCCGTGTGATTTATTATCATTTGTATCTATTACTTATTAGATTTTCCGAATTGTTACATTGGATAAAATATAATAAAATATTATCACCCGTTTTCGAAGGATTATTTCAATGTATCATAGGTTGCGTACGAAAACATTCGGAAAATATAAATCGAAGCCTTTTTTAAATAATTATACTGATGATTCGTCCAACATAAGTAATCGCTTGATATCTTTATGAATTACAGGTGTAATTAAAAAGAAAAACCAATTAACTGGCATATTACAATACGATTGCATATGTACAGTAATATTAAATATGTTGCTACTAAACCTATTAGAATGTTCAATATATATGTACGAGTTCAATATATATATATATATATATATATATATCGTATGTGTATGTGTATAAATAAAAAAGATATAAATATAAATATAACAAGAAAAATACTGCAGTAGATTACGAATATGAATTCAATGTCGTGAAAGTATCGGTTTTCTCGGTTTTATTCATTTTCCGGATACTTCGACGCGCGCAGAGTTCAAATAATTAATTATTTCGCTACAAAAACTTAATGGAAACGCACATGTTGTATTTTTAAGCGTAAACCACGTACTATTATTCCAAAAAAAAAATATATATATATATGTATATTATATACATGCATTTCACGAACGCCCATCTACATATAGACTCAGTACTGTAATATTAATTTTTACGGTAATATGGGAGCGAAGTGTGTGTGTGTGTGTATGGCAATCATCAATAATGTATCTTACAACGAATTATGCGTACGTGAGTAAGTAATCACGGATTTCTGTGTAATGTGCATAGTTAACAACGTCTTAATTTTAATCTTATCGTTGGGACAGGGCCGGAGGGTTATTAAATAACTTTGGTCACGTAGAACGACTCGCGCACGCGTCAGCCAGCCAGGCAACCAGATAGCTTACGCGCTTGCCAATAACTCGCCTCCGGGTGAAACGGTCCGTCTAATAATTTAATATTCATTGTAGACGGAGCGTATGATATATGATAGTAATACTGTCACGTGTATGTGTGCGTGTGTTTGTGTGTGCGATCAGGATATTCGATACATACGCAAATTGGAAGAACGGTATTGTCTCTACAACGGCGAACGGATACAGTATATCGGTGACGCGTAACAGTTTTATATACATACGTCGGAATATTAAAATCGTTTTGTTTTAAGAATTATTAATGAGTAAATTTTGTTTTCAGTTAATTGCATTTTATGTGGGTAAGAAAAACGTTCATTGTGAAATCCGGTTGATAAAAAAGGACATTTTTTTATGTCAAATGGTTTTTAGAGAGAAATTTACTATTTTATATACGAATAATTTTTCTAGTCATATTTCGCTATTAATACGTCGAAACATTATTTAAAACATTCTCAAAGTAACGAAAACATAATTTTAAATAGTGTTAAAACGTTCAGGAAACAATCGACTTTTTTATTTTTGCATACGTTTTTAAAAAACAGTGTAGAAAAGTATATATATATATATATATATATATATATATAACTACAATCAGAAATTAAAATATGAATAAAATGATATTGGAAAATGAGTCTGACGACTTGTGCCACGTATAGGCAATGTTTGGTGAAGCAGAAAACCGTTATAAATTCGAACGTTTACGAACGACACGCGAAGTCAATTCGGTTATTAATGTAAAAACGAAATATATACAAATTAAACGAATAGGGAAAAAAGTTCGGTATTGTTTTTATTTTTGGTTGTCCATTGTTTCGCCGCCGAGAACAATTTATTCGACAAATATATTTTTATTATTATTGACGGCGATCTGATTGATCGTAATGAATATTAAACCATTTTTTTCTCTGGCCATGGGTTAGGCAGCGGGTGGTGTTTGATACTGACGGGCTAAAAGAGGAGGAGGTTAGGACGGCGAGAGTTTGAAATATCGCGTGGCGGCCGAGCTCGCTTGTTCGTCCCAGAATATAGAGAAACAATCTATCAACTGGTGTGCATCACATTGCTGCCGACCCGGTTGCGAAACTTTACCCTCCTCCTCCGTACCATCCGACCGCTGCGTCACTATTTCCACGGACTTTACCCCGCTGTCCCGCCAAATCGATGTTCGTAAAACGATATCAATCACGAATTCCATTTTTTCGCTTCTCCACTGTACAGCACGCCATTGTCAGATTTTCGAATGGAAACGATATTTTTATATTATTTTCATTCGGTCATTCGCCGACGCCACCAACGCCATTGTCTCTTTATTGCGCTACGAAATAATAATTAGATAAAAGAAAGATATAAAAAAAGTGTATAATATGTATTTATACACGCGTGATTTGAACGGCATTTTATTAACGATAAAATTTACCACGATTAACGTCGAACGACAACGATTGTATTGCGATCACGGTGTGATTGACTACGAGTTGTGGAGCAAATCTGGTCTAACGTCGACATTACAGGAAACTATTCATCATTGCATAATTGTTTACGTAATGAAGGTGAATTTTATTTTTTCTTTCTCATCTAAATTTTCCGAATGTTGGTTGTTCAAGAGACCAAAGTTTATTTTGTTCGACAAACATAATATATATTAGGCTTTGTGACAAAACAATCGTCGATAGCATTAAATATTTGTGGAAAAGAAATTGAGTCTATATATATAATGGCAAATATCAGTGTTTTATGTTCTTTTTTGATTGAAAACTATGAACAAAATACTGTAATAACTCAAAAAACAATAAAATAAAATAAAAGTGAAATAGAATGAAAGAGAAAATAGGATAAGAGTAAATTGGAATGGGATAGAAGGGAATAAGCGAATAGAAGGGGAATAGGGATTAGTGGGAAGAGTAAGGGAATATGTGGAATAGTTGGGTGATAAGTGAAAAGGGGACAAAGGAAGTATAACAAGTTATTACAGTTAATTTGTTCGAAGTGTTGAATACGAAAATTATTCGGGAACGTAATTAAAAAGTGTTTTATATATATATATTCGAATATAATTAACATATTCGAATATAATCAATAAGGAGTATTAGATAAACAAAATCGCAATTTCTTATCCAGTCGACCGTGCTCGACTTCTTTGGTCTAGAAACATAAGAGGTTTTGCAGAAGTATGAGGAAAGAAATTGGGTCGGTGCCTTCGCTTTACGAATTTACCAAAAAATGTTGAAATGACAAAAATGCAAGCAAGTTGGTGACAAATGACTGTACTCGTCCCTCGGAATACCGACTTCTTGAAGATTGTTGATGACTCGTGGCTGAAACGTCGTCAGTTGCAGTAAAATTTTGCTGGTGAGAGACTCCTCTATTTTGCTTGATGAGAAACTTCTCTTCTCTCTAACGTATGAGTAGACAGAAAACTCGTCACTACTGGGCGGAAGAGGCTCCCCTGCTGAACCGGCAGCCATGCCGACTGCTCGTGTCTGCTGTGAATTGCTCTGCACTGGGCTGGACTGCTCTGTGTAGAGGTCTAATTTTTGGGTTATATAGACTTCATGGGGTCATGTCTCCATAGAAATCGGCATGTTTGATGCTGCAGTACTTGTGTTGTTGACCATGGTGGTTGTATCCCTGAATTCCTTTGTTTGGTTAATTTTGGGTACGTTTTTTAGTTTCGGCGTGTGAAAGTATCCGCGCTATGTGCAATTTACCGTTATTTGGTCACTAATCCTTTCGGTCGGCATTCTTCATGTATATTTATATTTATAACTTTCGAATGTGCTTTATGCACGATTGCTTTAATATAGTCAGTATTCTAAGAAAGTCGAGGGAGAGTTCGTTTTATTAAGAAAGCTTGAAATATTTGGGCACAGTATTTTTTTACATAATCTAAAATAAATTATAATGTGCATGCATATCATTACAATACGATACGCGTGCACTCCTAATCTGTAATATTATGTAATTTATATTTGAAACAATCTTGTTCAGTGAAATATACTGAAGTGGTTGGACATTTATTTTATTATTTTTTTTGACTAAAAATGCAAATAATTACATTACCCTATTCGACGAAATCTTCCGTTCTCTTTCTATGTAAAAAGTAAAAAATCTAATATCAATACTTAAACTCTTACGTTCGTTTTATCTAAATCATTAACAAAATATTATGTCGATTTGGCACGTTTATCTTTACATAAAAATAATAAGAGTATTTCTAACCGATTAATATTTAAATTAACGACATCGGCTCGGTTGGCTGATGTTTATATGGCGCTTCGGATAGGCAATTTTGATACATCTGTACAATGGTTTCCACCGCTTGACGGAAGTAAAACGTGACAACGGTTGGAGCAGGCCTAGTGAAGACTTCAATTTATTATTAGACGTACTGAACACGGACAGTATTACTTCCTACTTCTTCAAAATCATAAGAAAATGTCCATTTTGCATAATATGTTTACTTCAAACAAAACTTAAAATTTGTGTAATCATTTTTATTGACTGAAAAATTATGAACGGAAATAATAGACATGTATTTCAATTTACAAAAATAAATAATCAATTTATTACTAGAATTAATTTCTTTTTAAATTCTACGTTCTAGTATTTATTTTTGATAAAATTGTAATCTTAGAGACATTTAATTGTTTTGGTTTTTTATTGGTAATCAATTTTTTGTGTTAAAATATTAACGTAATTATTATTGAAATCGGTTTATTTCATTATGTTGATCACGTAAAATTGTCAAACCAGTACATCGGTATAATATCTAGGGGTGAGTTATCGCGGGTCTTTTCTTTAAACATCGGTTAGAGATGAACGTATATTGCGCAAATATGTAATTGAACGTGGTTTCGCATTGTTCACACGTTGCGTTACGTCGCGCTCGTGTATTTGACTTATGTCATGTTTTAGCCACTTCAGTTTGTCCATGATATGAGTCGTATCGATAAAAAAGAAAATGATTTAATCACAATCGTGGATCATACTCGGTACGGGGAACGAACGAAATAATTGCTTCTCGCCTCTCACACATACACACACACACACACACATACACACATACCCGCACGCATGCATGAGACAACTCATAGTATACGTGTATTTAAAATTATCGTGATAACTTGCCCGTCTCGAATTCGTTGTACGTACGTGTAGACGACGCGATCGTGTGGCGCTTATCTAAAACGACCCAGTTTCCTGGGCCTTTCATAATCCGTAAAACAACGGTAGCCCGCGCAGATAACAATATTGTTCCGGAAATGTTATACCGAAACATTGTAATAACGATACACGTGGTACTGGCGCGGTAATCGTTTCTTATAACCTATTCCCGAAGTTTGAATACAAATGAACTCGATGGCGGTGCTAGCGGTGTCGAAGGTGGAAAGAATTTCCTGATTCCGTTTCTCCTTAGATTAAGAAAGAGACGACACGCGTTCGTGTCGTGGCGTGTGCAGAATCATTCACGTAAACTATTGGTGCCTTCGTATGTGGAACGCTACGTTATTACAACAGATCCGGCCATCGAACTTACGACATCGCAATCGAGAATTGTGTGTTGTGTGTGTATGTGGGGGTATTTCGTCACGTTCGCGTCTAAGAACGCTTGTGACTAAACGGGCAAATAATTGCGTTACCAACGTTAAGCCGGAATCACGATCAAAAATGAATTGCACGGAACCCCTCGGAAATGACGTGACGACCGTGAATTATGCGCGTAGCGGTGATCGGTTCAATTTCATCCACACGATAAACAACCACGTTATAATGCTCCGATAGATCGTCCCGATTCGTAATAACAATTACCACACAACGCGATACGCTTTATCGGATTGAAACAACAAACGAGGTATCCTTCTTCCCCCCCCTCCCGAACACTTGACCACTAATATACCTACGCAGTTTATTGCGTTACCGACGTAATATACATATATTATGTCCACGATTCGTTTGTTGTGTTATCGCAGTGTCCCTGCATTATATCTGTTTTATTAGGGGTATATTAACTTTATCGAAGTCCAAACGAATATTGTTGTTTGGATAAATAGTTTGACAATAAAACATAATTTTAAATGACGCACAAACGTTATATTATCTGTAAGGTGTACAATTTTCTGTCACGATCTTTTGGTTGGTAGGACGACAAAGTCATCGTAAAAGAAAAAAAAATGTCGTCCGATTAACAAAATTCTGTATCGGCAGTAAATTCCCGATAATATTTATGCCGTCGCGGTGCGATAGAATGTTACACAGTCCAAAACAAACTAATACGTTTTCGAAAAATGGACAATGAAAGCATTTATACTAAAAAAAATCGGAGTTATTCGTAATAAATTTACAAATTTACGAATAAATTTAACGAATCATTTAAATTTTTGGAATAGTTACGTATATTTATGTCACAATCGTCAAAAAAATTTTGGATTAAAATTTCCGCTTTTGGCCGATAGAGATTTATATTATAAAACGAAAATTACGCGATGTTCGGCCGATGAAATCACGGAAACCATTTGATCGATTTCGCTAAAAGTTGTGTCGATATATTCGGCAAGATTTGCGGAGCGGTATCGGTTGCTCTATCTGTGGTTTTCTTATCTCATCATCGTCAATTAGACAAAACCCAAAAACGATGGGTTCACGGTCACGCGCAGGTATCTACGATGACTAAGTTTCAAATAATAAATAATAAACTTTTTTGGATGATTCGTACGCCGGCGTCTAGAGTCTTCATTGTGGAATGGTGAAAGTATTCAGGATTTATCGAGCCAAGAATTGTAATATATACTACTGATGTTATAGAAATTAAAAAAATTAATATACTCCTAAAAAGTCTGTTATGTATAACTTATATATACATATATATATATATATATATATATATATTCAAGATTTTAAAGGTTATTTACAAATGTTAGCGTCTGATTTATGTATCAAGAGTGTTATATTCGAAAGCGAATATTATTTATTCAATGCGACGAACAAACAACTCATTTAGTTTACTCGAATTAAACGTGTCTATATGACATGTCTGCTGAATTCATGTTTTTCAATGTAGTGACGTACCAACGGTCGTCGCGCCGATATGTGCTTTAGTAATTGGATATGTCCTCCGTAATGACGACAATAAGTCCGCGACAATGTGAAGCATAGAATATTTTATTTATTATTATTAGATGCTCAATAAGATTTCATTACCGTAATAAAATATTATATACTACGATAAATATAGGGTTGAACCGTTCGATTTTTGTAGATTACTGGCGTAACTATAGCAACGTACATTATTATTGGTTTTACAACAGCGATTCTCCCTCCCTTTTTCTTGTACCCTAAAATTTGGATAATACCAATGTTCCAAGTCTAATACGACGATATCGCGCCACCGTATCTATATGTATCGTAAATCGTACATGTATAACACATATTCGAATATGTAATTTATCCGATTCCACGCGTAGTGTAATATTTTAAATAATTTGAGAAAAATTAAACGGAATACGATTAAATATTACGTACTTTGCGAGAGTTTTAAGGAAAATCTATTTTCCTGGTGTTTTTTTTTATTTTAAAAAAAATGTTTTGTTATATATATCGGGTGAAGTTATTTTCGATCTAATTTTCTCGTTTTCGGTATAAAAAAGACGCATTAATATATCATAATTATCGATTATTTATTATTAATAAAATGTTCTACAATTTAACGTTAATTTGTCCGAATACCGGTTAGTCGTATTTGTTTTTAATTTTCCTCGATAAATTTTGAAATAGTCTGGGACTATAATTTTTTTTACGTTTTGTAAACTGAAATAAATAAATAGTGCCATTTTTTGTTAGAAATACGCGATTACATATTTTTCCTTTTTTTTTGTTGACAAAGAAACATTAATAAATGGTTATTCCATTAAATTATTTCATAAATTCGTAATAAAAAAAAACGAAAATATGAATTTCGTCCAATATCCAAATCACAATGAGTTCATCATGTTATATTCTATAGAGTAATATAGTTGTTCGCTATTTCATGTTTAAAACTAATCTATAAGAAATATATTTAAGTCCCGTTTTTATGGAAACGGAAAGAATAAATAAGACATTTATGTTATGCCGCAATGGGATTAGAATCAAATTTTATTATAAAAATTTAATAACTGTGTTTCGATTTAAAGACTGTATCAAACCACAGATATTATGTATTCTCGGAAACAATGTATCGCCAATAATGATGCGTCCACGACCTACGATAGCGAAGATGTGCATTCAAAGAGTTCTAGTAATGAATTCGGTGCGTATGCAACACAATTGTAATATTATTATTACCTCGGTGATTCTGAAGGTAGCTTAATTGAATTTAAATAATTATAATCGTTATTACGTATATCTCTGAATATTTAGGACAGCAATTCTTTGGGAACAATAAAACGCCTGGTCATTATTTCGACGGAACGCGTTATGTACAAAATCCTAAAACGCGTCAAACAAGTATTGAAAAAGCGATAAAATTATAAAATTATAATATACAACGCTATATACCAAAACGATATATTATATTAATATATAAATTGAAGTTTGAAATGCTATTTCAGAATCAGTCAATAAGCAATCTTACGTTGAATGCGACGATCAAAATATTATTTGTAAATGTGAAACCTGCTGTAAAAATGGTAAACAACCGCTTTATAAAATTTAGAACTGTATATTGTTCGTAATATTTGTATTATAAGCAAGTTTTATAGCAACAATATTAATATTGTTAATTAATGACAACAATAATGGTAATATTTTAAAAATATAAAAAGTACGGTTACGGCATATTGTAATTGAATTAATTGTGTTCCATAATATAAGATGATTATCCATTTGTGTCAAATAATATCTAAGTTTATAAAACAGTATTCGCGTTAAGTGACGATCAAACTGAAAACTTATTGAGTCAGGCTCTTTTAACACTTCCAAATAAATAAAAGCTGTTTCAATTCACTATTTTATCGTTATTGAATGAAAAATCTCTCCCGAAAAAAACCCTAGTCGGCGACAACGCGCTCGTATCTACGGCAATGAATTACAATTACACGAGCTACAATAAATATAGCTGGATGTAATTATAGTAAATAACATTCTCTTCGGTTTATAGTTTTAATTCAAATATGAACGTTTTCTCAGTTAAACAGCGTGCAAACAACTTTTCATTACAAAAATATAAAATACAAAATATTTGTAATTTTTCGAGCAATGAACATATCGCGGTACGATAATTTCAGTATTTTTTTAATTATTTAACTCGCCACTAATCATATTCTTTTATAGATTATACGTTATTATTGATTTTCTATATTGTTTCCTAGTTTTTATCGCGTGTTTATTACATATTCCAGCGAAACAATCTGGGAAATCTAATATACTATATTTATGCAATTTAAATACGCGAAATCGTTTTAATAATGACCAAAACTAAATATATAAGTACACGTAAAAAATAAACCGTATTTTATTATTTTTTAATGGATAGCTATAAAGCGAATACTTACTATCACGCACCATTTAATTTCATTTCATTTTACACGTATGTTCACAATATATAATGTATGGAATTATCGTACTTCTACGCAAATACTAAATATCACTTTAAACGAGTTAAATTTATATATTCAATTTTTAAACATTCTGATTATATTCCGATCATGTTGAATCCAAACAATGCGATGCGCTTTTGGTTTGTTTAATTTCACGTATGTAATGATATATTAACACGCGTCGAAATTTAATATTATTCCAGAATTCTAATTACGTAATACGCGTATCGTTGCAAATATAGGTTTTATTTGGTATCATTAATATAGTAAATTATAGTAAATTTTAAATTATCTACAAAACATAAATTTATTATAAACTTTAAAAATTAAAGTGTAAATAAATATATAACATATTTGTAAGATATTTTTACGCTAATAAAACAATAATGCGCTATAGTGAATATTATTATAAAACAGTTATATGTTGACAACTGGATGGGCAAATATCGTGTATTATATACGATTATTGTTTGATAAATATTTATTAATCGCATGACCGAAACTTGACTCTATTAGATTCTCTAGAAATAGAAAAGCGTTCGTCATTAAAAAGTACCCAATTAACTGTCAATTACAGGAAAAGGAAACACTGTCCGTATTAATAACACTCGTTGGACATTTTTTTAAGGTCAGCAGTTTGTGCATGGACGTACATAATAATATAAACATACGTATACGTATTATTTTAAATATTAAAATATGGTTAAGAGCGGTGTAAGGTTGGAAAAAAGATTCGTTCTTTAACAGCAAACTTTCGACGATCATTACAGTAAAACGGTTAAATCGATACGACCCTCGCGGTATAATTCGTTACCACCCACCGTATCGGCGGTTCTGTATTATTTTTCGTAATTACATTTTTTTTTTACGGCACTTGTACAACCGCGTGTTTTAGACATTCCACGTACCACGTCGGATCACGGCGAAAATACCAAGTCGGGTCACGACGAAAGTGCAAAGATGGGCAACGGCGTGTATGATCCGCTATCGGACAACGTATGCGTACGGAAAGTGGGACGGCGAGTGTGTGAAATACTCGACCTATTAGCGATGCCGGACAACGATATGGAGTGCACGGACGCCAATTGGTTAAAGGATCTGCTTAAATCGGTAATCCGAGCTCTGGACGACTTACAAAGCGGTTGCTGTGGCCTACGGCAGGTCAATATTTTCTGACGTTTGTCACTCGTATATTATATTTAAAACCGCGTCGATGGATTAAAAAAAAAACCGCCGGATGTCATATACGTTTCTAATAATCCCGCGTTCACGCGATACTGTTAATTTACGTGGCCGGATCGGCGACGTCCTTTCGCATCGACGGCAACACCGCCGTTCACTGCGTTCGCCGTGTAACTCCTTATGTGAGTTGAACTAGCCGGGTACACGGAACGCCGAACGTTCGTATGTATTCACAACGGGCGTACACGCGTTCGTCAGTTACTTACGTCGGCAATCCGTGACCTTCCGGTGTAAGAGGACACGTTAAACGTTTCGAATTTGAAGCGTAGTTGAATAGTCGACGGGCACATGCGCTCGCGTACAATCCAGTGTTCGTCAATGACCCCGAAAAAGGGATTTGTTTACTAAAATATATATTCGATTTCAGTGTGGGTATTTCGCGAATTCCGTATTATTTTTATGTAGCGGACGACGAATCGACGTTTCAAAAACGTACGCCATATCGGAACGATAATATCGTATTCAAACTTTCGTTACCTTTGTACAACTCGCTGTTTTTGTTTTCTAGCCGCTCGTTTCGTATAATCGAGTTTATCCGGCGGACGACAACCCTTGCGCACGTATTACCTTCGGTTCTCGAAGGAACTGTAATCACGTTATTAATCGTGAACAATTTGGTTTGTTCACCAGACGTCGGATAGCGTTATGCGAAACGTCCGTTGAATCGACGACACTCCGCCGCGTACACGAAATACATTATTATGTCGCGTCCGTAATTCCGACTAGTGGCGTGTTCGGCTGATAGGCCACGTAGAACAGCCGGACGTTTAGACGCGCGAATTTTATTCTTCGAATAAAATTTGTTCGCGTAGAAATATGTTACTGCTTTTTCCAATCTACAAAATAACGACCAACAAGGACCATAAATGTCGTCGGAGATAGGCGTAACGACCTACAGTTAGCGAATTGAAAATTACGGTTGTATCGATTTACTAGTACGTTTTGTTACTACTAATTATTAAGCGGTGTCTTCATTAATATATCTATTGACGTGTTATTTTTTTGTTATTTTTGTTCATGTCAGGTCAAATTTAAAGATAATATTTAGTGTTGAATACATTACTGCTTCTAACACAATTGCCCTCGTATATTATTCACAAGTTCTGTATTAGGTACTCATATTTATTTCGCCTAAATTAAATCTTTTTATTTGAAACGAAATGATAGTTTCTTTATCTATGCAAATACACGAACAAAAACGTACAGATATAGACCTACTAGTCAAATGTAATCATTGATTGTTAATTTCGCAAAACGGTTTTCTTTTCACTGAAATTTATCTCGGTTAATTTTATCGCTAACTTCGCACATTGTCGAATGTCGTAACGCGAGCGTCATTTTTTTACAATAAAATATTCCGTCCCTACAGCGAATTTGTGTCGGTCACGCATTTCCGATCGATTTTTCTTCGAAATCGGCCCCCGCCGAACGTTCATTTTTCATTTTTTTTTCACGTTTTTACACATCTCGCATTAGCTTTCGGTTATTTTTAGAAAACCTACGTGCGAAAATCCGACCGCCAGTCCGATGTCGGCAATTCCAGGCCACCACGCATTTCGCGCAAAGCCACGTCACGTGAAAGCCCACAGATCGTTTGCAGTCGGTGCAGTCGTCGACTCGTTGACGTTGATCGGGAAGAATTGATTAAAGCCGCGGCCAAGTTCGGCTGCGTGTACGGGTACGCGGTGCGTTCAGATGTGGAAATTAGACGTTGAATATCCACGCAGTAACATTTCAACCACGGGAATTATTCTGTGTGAATCGGGCCAAAATAGACATCACGAAGTTCAACAAACGTGAAATGAATGTCCTGTAGGCTAGTTGATCGTTAAACAATTATTTTGCGTAGACAAATATATACGTACGTACGGAACATTTGAATACCCGTTTTCGACCAATCCGAAATTATTCGATAAGGCGCTTACAGTCGTTATCGAATCGCTATTTGCATCACAGACATTATAAAATGCGCGCACACACACACGAAAACGCAAACGTGGTATTTATTTTCACGAACAAATTCACTTATAATGTTCGCGGAATTTACAAACATAAAGTATTGGATTCGACATATTCATCCAGACTCGGTGTAATCGACGGAGAATTTTAATCAAACGCGACGCGGTTACGCGAAAAACAGAAAACGATAAAAATCCCATACAACTTTCCCTCGGAAAACCTATACGAAAATGCGAACGAAATACAAGCACGAAGTTAAACGAATCGTAATAAATATTCGCAGCGACTGCTTGTAGTGTGTTCATTGATCGACATTCGATTTCATGTAAAAAGAAAAACACAAAACATTTTCGAATACCCTATATTTCTCGTTTCGCGGTTAATGTTACAATCATTCGATTTGGGAAAACTCCTTAGATATCGACGTGAATAACGTAATATCATACGCAAGTAACTAAATAACAATTAGATATAGTCACAATATTAATAGATCGTTGCGTTTATAAGTAATTAGATTTATCGCTTCTACACAATTACATACATTTGTTTGATCTTGAATTAGATATTTATCGAAATCATATCGAAATTGTTACATATGATTAAGGGTTGTGTAAATTCAAATAAAAAACCACACCCTTTCTTTTTTAATTGGTTCTATGTACACCTCTTATAAGGTGTCATTATTATTTAGCGAATAATTTGGGTCGAAAATCATATTTTTATAATTTTATATATTATTTGGTGATACGGATAAAAGCTATTCGAATTATACTGAGTCACGGATTAATAATAAATACAAAATAAACTCGTACTAATTACGAATTGTTTTATTTGTTTGTACATTTTGCATTATTCATATTAATTTAGCCACTATTTCTTTGTACTATTTTAAAATGAGTGAAAATGTTTTTTAAAACGTTTTTTTTTAAATATAAAAAGGTATTTGAATTTTTTTATACGAAAAGCACTTACTTCCAAAAGAAAATTAAATACTATTTTAGTTATGATTATGATTTCAATTGTAACACGAATTGTAAATGTTTGTATATACACGTACGTATATTCATTTTGAAAACAAAATAGTTTGAGGTATTTATAAAATAAATTAATTAATTTTTGATTGTATTGATGTTGAAAAAAAAAGAAAAATACAATTACCCACGATATTGAAAAGTATAATGTATATAATTACAAAGTAATAAATCTGTTGAGTTATTTCATTGAAATTAAAATAATAACAAAGAATTAAAACCTGAATAAAACTTTAATAAATACAGACCCGCTATACTAATATATGAATAGGACATTTAAAAAATAATGTGTTTCACTTGTTATAAATTTATTTTATAAAAATAAATGTGTTTACATAGTTCCAAAAAAAATTATTCAAAGAACAATATCTTTGGTTATAAAATCAATATCATATTATCTTTTAATCCAAAATTTAAACATATTTTAATTTACTATATTTCTTTAATTTTTCATTTTTATTCTTTCAATGATTTGGTTTTTTTATTTAACTTAAGTAGCACGTGGAATGGGCAGTCATGGGACAGAACCCTAGATATACTTTGTTAAACACGATTTTAATGTAGAGTTAATTCATCGAAAAAAATATATTTTATTTAAATTACTTTTATTTCTTTAATAATAAAATAACTACTTATTTTCTCAGATTTATTCAATAATAGAATTTTTCGAAATTATTTTTTAACAACTTTTTGACAATTTTAATATTTGTATAAATAATTATCTCACAGAGAGCCATTAATAAATATATTCGCTTGATTTTCCATCAAATATTAATATTAAAATATTCGTAAGTGGAAGTTTTTTTTATAAATTAATTTTTATGGTTTATCAAATACGAAAATACAGATATTGATAATAATGTAGAAAGATATTTATTTTATACTTCAAACAAATTTTGTAAACAGATATTATTTTTTTTATAATGGTTAACATATCCTAATTAAATATTAAAAGATCTTATAGAAATATGTTTGATATTTTTTTTTTGAGGTATATTTGAGAAAAATGTACCAATTTTAAGAGTTTAATCAATTATTTTACTTTCAATTTAAATTATTTTTAAATATTTCTGACATGAACATTTTTCAAAATTCTCATGTTATAACGTAATTTGATGAAATATAGATTTATTATTGCATTACATATATATATAAGATCGAAATAAAAACAACTCTCATAAGATATTGAGGAATTTCTAGGTTAAAAAGTACTCACCAAACTATCTTATCTAAAAAATAATATGAAACCCTCTCCTTGTTCTTTATTGACTAACTTTTATAATATACGTAATGTATTATTTCATTTTTTTTTAATTTTTTTAGAAATAACGATCCATTTTGATGGTATGTTTTTCGTTTGCTAAAATATTTATCGGTTAGGCGTCGACACACCTTTTTTGTTTTAATTTACAGATTCGTAATAATTATTTTTGAACATACTAACGCGTTAAATGGAAATATTCAATTTGACAAATGATGAAATGCAGTTGAAATTTAACGAATTAATCCGACACGTGCGATTTATTATACGTTTTATGTTAAAAAAAACTTTAAAAAAATCAAAAAATTTCTAAGGAATATAAAAATAATAAGCAGAAGATATTTTAAAGCGAATATGTGCTAGATTTTGCAAAATAATTTAATTAAACCTTTGTTCTATATTATATCATAGGTATTCTATATATTATTACATATATATATATATATATATATATATTATTTATTCGACGTTTCATTGAACACAGCATATTAGTTTTTTCCTTAATTCTCTACTGGAATTGAATAACATTAACAATAATTTCATGCAAAATAATAATAATAATATAAGTTTTAATTTTAAAAGCGATAACACAATAACCTATACAATTTATTATTAACGAAATATCAATATATATGTTGTTAATAGGCGCGTATAAATAATTTATAATGTGTAAATAATAGTAATAATTGAACGAGACGAATGAATTTCTTGGTTTGATTTTTGTTTTGTTTATATGTGTATATATATATAGATAGATAGATATTTGTAACAAAAATATTGGTTTGAAATAATTTTGAAAACACGTACTGTTCGTTTAAAAATGTTATCCGAGTGTCATGATCTCTCGAACAATGACCCGTGTTTTTTGTTTATTATTATTTTAATCGATTAAAATATCCATGGGTAAACCCTTTTATATAGGAGGTTCTGCCTTTTTCATCTCCGGTCACCGTCATTATTTTTCTTTTGTACTGATCTCTTTTTCCTTTGTGTCTTTTTCCATCTCATTCTCTCCCCGTTACACTGTATCTCTTTCTCATTCTGTTTCTCTTTCATTCCTACTGTCCCTGTTTCTATGACTGTCTCCGTCGCCGCGTTTCTCTCATACCGTCTTTTCCTTCAATTTTTTTTTAAACTGTTTTCTTATATCGATTTTGGACAATTTCCAGACACTCCACATGAATTGGGCTCTTCCGTATAAACGTGAACATATATACATTGAAGCGCATACCCCATGGGCTTTTGGTCCGCTAAAGGGTCGGAAAGAAATCCTTTTAAAGTGCAATAAATTCCGTCCAGATAGCTGAATACACCCCCGAAATGAACACATACTCATAATTCCTGAAATATTATGTAGCATCCCGTGTGGATAATCTATTAAATTTACGCAAAATCGAAGAACTTATATAAACCATACCAAGTATGTGGTACTTAAAATACTGATAATCTAAAATACTTCGATATTTTGGAAAATTTTCATCAAAGTATATATAATACCGCTGTGGATTTCGGCTTACAAAATGACCATCGCGATTATGTATATTTTAATAGAAAATATACTGTAAAACTTTTTTTTACGGCGTTTGTGAAACCCGTAGATGTTTGAAAAACACGTGCCCTTATGATTTTAAAAGTTGTTTTAGTTTTTATAGACGTAATATTATAAACTTTTCGAACATTTCACATATAACTCATATTCAATACTTTGAAAATAATACAGTTTTATCTTTAAGTGTTTGCAGGATATAGTACTTGGGTGAATATTAAAAATTTTATGTTGGTTATATAAAACAAAATAGTTGTTACATCTTAAATATATTCAAAGAAAGTTGATCTTGTATACAGTTGTTGACGATCGATCAATATAGTTCTTATATTTTAATTTTAACGCTCGCCGGTGTTCGTATATTTTGAAAATTGTTACATTCGTAAAGTCATTTATGTATATAAAAATAAGTATTCCATATATAGTTTTAATGTGATATTATTTTAGTGTTTTAATTAAAACTGTACGTACTAAAATGTGCATATTATTTTACGAACTATTCAATACGTAATATCGTTGTAAAACCTAAAACGTATAAAATAAAAACACACAAATCGCATCGTCGTAATTAAAGGTGGTTTTTCTTATTTGAAATAATCAATCGGGTTTTATAAATGAACTACTTTAATAAAAACAAGTTTTTATTTTAAAAATGAATAATAAAATGCAAGCTAATATTATCCCATGGGTAATAAAAGCGTATCACTTTTACAGTAAACTGTACATTAATATATTCGTAGGAATACAATTGTATTGATATTTCAATAGATTAACGTTAAAAATTTTAACGAATAAATAGATCGCGAGTGTACGGAAATTGAACTACTATTGAAAACATTTCGCTTTGCATCATCTTCATGTCAAACTTCGGGTTTTAAATGTATACTAATTCGGAATGTTTTATGGTGGCCTTCCCAGAGGATGTTAATTTTATCGAGTATTGACCAACACTGTCATGTCAAACCTAATCAGTGTTGGTTTGCCGACAAAATGTAATTTTCCATGAATTTTATGTACTAACCCACTAAGGCATTCTGAACACGTAATACGACTCTTTTTTGTTCACCCTAACCTTTCGTATTCTACACGACTTGACCGTACATAGGAATGACCTCTAATACGTGTCGGGTTCGTAGAGCAAAAAGTGTAAAAATGCAATTTTACCTTTTGGATCCTAACAAATGGTCACACAGTTAGTTAAATAAAAATAATAAAACAAAAAAAATAAAAATGAAAATATTTTTGTTTTTGTTTTGGTTTTGGACTTTCTTTATTACAGAAAAACTCTAACTGATAAGCAATACAGTATGGAGAACAATTTACATACTAAAAGACCAAAGAATAGAAAACACCATTTTTTACTCGAATAAATCATTTTTAAAATTTAAAATAATTGTAATTTATTATTTAAACAGTCGTTCAACTAATGTTATTTTTATACGAATAGATATTTGTTGACGATAAAGTGTATCAATTTAGGTAATAACAAATGTAATAATTTTGTTTTTCTAACAAAACTTAAAATATAACATAAACCTTAAGTTAATACAGACAAGTAAAATTAATATATACTCATCAATAGACGTGCACGATAAAGTGGTCTATTTATAAATGGTAAAACGACATTTGCGCTATTCACAAGCAAAACGTTAATTTGGAAAATGCAACAAAATATTCGATCTTAGTAAATTATTTGAATAATAATTAAATAAATATTAACATCACGCAAACGACTAGAATTTAACTACAATCTGATCATCATATTTAGTTCGGGTTTTTGCCTGCTGATTATATACTCTGGCTATAATTGTAAAAATAATTTTCGACGCTATTATTCATCAAAAACGAAATTCCCCCGTAAATAAATAAAATAGTCTATATAATATGCCACTTAAAATACTCGAAAATTCTCCACGGAAATAAATATTACTATTCGATTTATGTTCTATTTAAAACATTTGATATCGAAATATTTCCATCAAAATGGTACCGAAATTATTTTATAGTATGCCATAAATAAGAAATATATTATTTAAGACCAGCGTAAGTGTAGTTTCGATATACGTGTCACTATTGTTTTAATAAAATATTTTAATAATAATGGTGGCGACTTAAACTACAGTCTTCCGAACACTCGCTAAAAACAATATATATATAAGTTTGTGTTTTTGCAATACAATATCCACTTTGAGAAAAATATATACGCGGTCGTGTGTGTATTGTAGACTGTCGTCGTCCCAATCGTAAAATGCGTCGATGACAAAATATATTAGTATAAATATCCGCACGATTTAATAACGGTCTTTTGTATTATCTGAATAAAATTGCAAAACGCTTCAAAATATCGTTTCTATCAAACGATCGAGCTCCATTCAAAGTCAGTCTTCGATTTCACAGGCGAACACACCATTAGCTATATAATAATAATAATAATAATAATAATTCCCTTTCTCTGTTCCCACACACATCAACAACAACACGATCGTATTATATTCTGAATAGCCCTATTATACAGGACTGCCGACACGTATGTGGCCCGACCTTTGATATCGTACAAAGACATATATATATATATATAATTATAAAACGAGTATGTGCGAGCGCGCGTATGAAAGTGGCGAGAGAGAGAGATTTCACATATATAACGCGTAGTAGTAGGTGTGCCGCGCGTATATGTGCCTTTTAACTTGCTAAACTGAAGCGTTGCTAAACTTTCCCTAAGTGATATACGGACCTTCGGCAAAACACCCTAGATTTCTGCGCACAAGGTTTAGTTTCCAACTCGGAAACCATTATTTGCCCATTAAAGATAAAGTATTATGAAAATGAAAATGTACGTTGCACGAAATCCGTATCGTAACTATTGATCACATTATTGTTATTATTATTTAACCTTTATTAACGATGAATGTTACTTAGGGATGATCGATCCGTTCAACCTTTCCGGCCGTTTCGCTGTTTTGAATTTTTTTTTCGGAATACAACAATTCGGATGAGAGATTATTCGTGGGATAAAACGAATATTCGTCGGTCTATTCGCGAATATCACGCCACTCGAAAAATATAATCGTTATAATCATCGGTGATTTTCTAGTCATTTGTACAAAGTATGGAGCCATGAAATATTTTGTTGGTATTTTTTAAATGAGAATTTATACTATATCGTATTGTGGATTTGTGACACCCCGAAGGCAATACAAGAAACAACATTTCCTAATTTTTATTTAATTCAACGAATTACGTTCGTGAGAACATACATTGCATAAAACACCAAATACTTGAACTACCGATTCTCTTGTAATTTATACAGTATTAAAACAGACTGAAAATACGCAATATCGGCATTTTTCGGTTAATGGTGATTGTATGAGTTTTCATAAGTGTTACTCTTATACCATCAGCTTATACTCCTTGTATACCACTAAGTACGTCAATTAGAGATCCGCATGGTTCAGTATAGACCAGACCAGTGCGATTGTTCAAAATTAATGGTTATTATTAATTCGGCGATTAATTAAAAAAATATTGATCTTAAGTTTCGTTCTAAATTTTAGACGCCGCTATGGTCATACATTTTTACATAAACGCGTTACGTAGTAAATTGAATAATATTTTATTATCCTATTTTTAACTCAGATATTAAGGTTTCAGGTAGAACAAACCGCTGTTCGGTACGATATCATTATTTATTTTATTGATCCGGTTCAGTATTGGTCTTCGTGAAAAGCATTAGTTCTCCTAAGAAGTACGGACAGTTCTTATATTGATGAATATCACAAATATTGAATAATTTATTCGTCAATGTCGTATAGTTTATGTAACGACAAACACTCAAAATACTTGTTTAAAAATATTCGATTTTATAATATTCGTCATTACTCGAAAAAAGGGTTTGAAATAAATTACATAATGTTTTTCTATAGTCATACATTAATTAATATGTGTGCATCATATTTCATCTAATCTGTATTTATTTATCTTATTAGATCAAAGTACACTGTTGTTTTAATTTTTATTGTAACGAAATAAAAGCCGTTTTAATATTTTCGTCATTATTTAAATTAGTGTGATGTATCGAGTTTATTCTAACGTGTTTTTTCATGATTTCATAAAATATTTTAATTGATCGCATTTTCCACAGAAAATGTATTTGAAACGGTTCAAACAAATTGCATCAATGTCGATAACTCTTATGTTATGTTTATCTTATAGAACACAATTGTATTATTTATTATGAACATTTAAACGATAATCACTAATTTCAAGTACCTAAATGTAATTTAATAGTACAAAGTTAATGAAAAATACTAAAAAGTATGACGCATACTCATTTCAATATTTTGGTCGTATAACAATAATTTGTTTATATACGGTTTGTGTTTTATTTTCCGAATATTAAATAATATTAATAATTTTCGTTTTATACGTTAGCTAAATGAATCTAAACGAAATAATTTGATTAAATTTAATAAAACTGATTTTATTATTTGTATTAGTTAAATTATTTATTTTCGATAGTTTTATGATATATTTTGATGTATTTGTTCTTAGTTTGACACCTTACAAAAGAATTATAATAATGTTTAAAATGTGAGTTAATTGTTTTTTGATTAAACCGCTCGTTTCAAACGCGTATATATAATAATAATTCGATACATTTATTTTTTAAGCGAACGATCGTAAATATATTAATTAAAGTACATTGCCCATTGATTATATCCACCATCATTATTTGTAATGGTTATTGACTAAAGACTAAACATATATAAAAGAAAATCGTTTAATTAAATTTATCAATGTTTGTAACCTAAACGTTTTTCAAGCATTAATTGCTGTTATTGTACATATATTTCTATAGTGATGGCAATAAGTTAAACATTGGTAATAATATGAGTTAACAACAATCAAGGGAAAAAGTGACTTATTTGATTTTCCGAAAGTGATGAAATATCAGTGCACCTAAGTTGTTGTATTTACTTATGGATTACATGAAAAAATTCATTGAACCGTTATAATCCAATAAAACTAGAATAGTTATTAAATTTAGTGTAAATACATTTTTTGTAAAACCTCGAAGATTTCAAAAAAATGAAATACATTTTTGATCTTTGTTTATATCAACAAATTGCTGATCTTGATATATGTATTTTGCGATTTTCGCATATCTTACTTTTACGATATTCACCAACTTAAAAATATATATTGAATCTGTGACACCTCGACCGCACATACATTTTTAATTATATATCGTAGTGATATCCTATTAAATTTCATAGTCGTTTTACGAATTTTCGATAAATACTAAATATGGGTAGTATTCGTAAGCATCAAAATAATAGGTGTTAAAACACTGAATCTAGCTTGATTTATTTAAATTTGTTTTTATGAACTCGCGATTTGTCATTTAATCGTCCACGTCTATATAATTACGTCAATGGCTTACGGAAAAATGATTATATAAACCTACTAAGAATATCTAAGAAAACTTCTTAAATTATTTTGAAACCTGGCCAAATCTCTTTCTGGTTCCCTTAAACTAACTATTTTCATCATTGTTGTTTAATTGAAATGTCATGGAAATAATATTTTTTAAATATTTTAGTCCATGAAAACAAAGAATGGAAAAGTATATTTTAAATGTATTTCTATGGTGATACACTTAAAAAGCATTTCTGCCTTAATTAATTTGCTTAATGACTTATTTCATACTTGAAACTTGACCATATCGCTTATTCTCACTAAAAAAGAGTATATTTGCCATATTTCTTGAAAATACGTTTTACAAAAGAAAATTATATGTATTGGTAGTATAGATAGATAACTATTCGGTCTGATTCAGTTCAGTATTGGTTTTAGTCAAATTTTATCAGTCTGGTCAGGTCTATAAAATAACGGAACGTGCAGAGATTCAGTATCAACAAACATCACCAATATAATTTATTTGCCAGTTTTATATAGATAATATAACGAAAATTGTTTAAAATATTTATATTAAAAAATATTCGATGATTTGAAAATGCACGAAAATTGAATAAATTTGAAATAAATCCCTTAATTTTCTACAAATAATATTACTGTACGGGTACGTTAAACTTTGTACGTTAATACTTTGTATTAGTTTGTCATATTAAATCAAAGTACAAAGAACCGTTTGTTTCATTTGTATAACAACGAAATAAGGGTTAGATATACAGAACAATTATTGTCCGTTTCATACTGTACATAAAAGATATAGCGCGCGAAACGGACGTTTTTCGAATATATATTTCGGGAAAATCGCATTCGTCTACATTATTCCGCGAAATCTTGTAAGTTCAGACGTTGTCCTTAGGTCGGTACGTCGACAATTGTTTGGATTAATTCAACAAGTTCAGGTCCATACTCTGTTCATTGCACGACTGACGTCGTTGTGTACACACGCGAGGACGATGATAATTTCTCTTTTGCTCGATGTCTGTGCGCGAGATATTTCACGAGACCAACGACGAATAGCAACGGCTTTTACGCTTAAACGTCCAGCGCACTCCGTAGTTATCTAGAAATTAAGGACGCCCAGAGAGTTTACTATTACTACTACTACGACTACTACTACTAATACTATTACTACTACTACTACTACTACTTCTACTACTACTACTACTACTACTACTACTACTACTACTACTACTACTACTACTACTACTACTACTACTACTACTACTACTACTACTACCACTACTACTACTACCACTACTACTACTACTACTTCTACCACTACTACTACTACTACTATTCACTACACCAATGCACACGTAGTACGTGCGTGATGCAAGCAGAGTAGTAGTGGAAACCATGACAAATGGTTAGTTAGCCAAAGGCGTCCAAGCCCAATGCATTATTCATGAGCTACCAATTTCCTCATTCAATTCCCATCTCGTCGCCAACGAGGGCAAACAGCTGTAGTCGAGAAAATTTTATACAGTCGGAGAAAACCGTATCCATAACTTTTTTCACCACCATTCAACTCCAACGAAGATGAGCTTTTATGAAAAATCCCCACGTTCCAAATACATTATAATATATATATTATATATCTGCGTATGTGTGTGTGTGTGTACTTCATATGTTTGAGTGTATAAATATTTATCATATATCGAAAAACGTTTCGTGATGTTTTTATTCGAGACAACTTTGAATAATAGTTTCCGGCTGATATTTTCCATAGAAATTGTGGCGCAATTTTAAATATTAATTTTGGACAACAGCGAGGTATTAGCGTTGATCAATTTTCGTAAACTCGTTTATAGAAAACAAGCGCGGTTCGTTGAATAGAGTCCCTCGACATATTTTTATAATTGAAAATTCTGCACCGTTGTCGATAGGACGCGAAGATTTTAATGGAAAGGGTTTCGACATATTTTGATTGTGTTTTCTCGACCACGATAATTCCGATAATATAAATATGATTTACATACACATGAATCTACTACGGTAGGTTTCGGGACACGTTTTATGTATTACGCGTTTAATTCGAATTATTCTCTGCTATCACATCATTAAGTTATACGGCGTACCATTTTGGAAACCGTGGAAAACAATATGAACGAAAAGGACTTATTTAAAATATCTTTAAAGTAATACAATTTTACCCATGGTTTTTAGATTAAATTCGAATGTAAAACGTGCAATGGTTTTCAGTGTACCAGTTTTTATTTTAAGACAAGGATTATTTGAAAAGAAATAAAAATCATTCGTTCGTATGTAAATAATAAATAATAAATTTTTTTGTTTTATTAGTATTTTAGATAAAAACGTAATATTTGTACGCGAACCGCAAGAAAAAATAATACAACAATCTAGAGTTTTAGCAAAGAATTGCAATAATCTTATTTTATTTTTACATCATAAATAATGCATTTGTTGATTTTATCTGAGCATTAAAATCCTATAGTTATATGTATACATGACGACCATTTGTGTGATTTATAAATATATTTGTCGTGCTCGTATATTATAGTGTCGAAATAATAATAATAATATATCATTATTTCTCAACGTGTAACCTATAACGCGTTTAATGTACAAATAATTATAATAATAACCCTTTATTTAGACGATACACTTGGTTTGTCTATCCCTTGGTTTTCGGCCGAATATAGTTTATAGTTCTTATTTATCACACGTGTTTTCACGCTTGTATTCTATTATTCTCGGACTATGGTCATAACTGTATTCCGTAATCACATACTGAGTCTGGCCAACAAAAACTTACTTTTAGTTACATTGTTGTATTTACCTAATTGTATTTCGTATTTATGTTTTAACTTTCTACACTACACTGTGTCGTCTATACTCATACTCTATATTATATTCTACGTCATACCCTATATAACTCCTCTGCTTGCAAATACTGGATTTTTGTTCCAAATTGACATGTTTTTAATGGATTTATTTCCTTTCGCGACCACTTGAAAATTATATTTACGATTGAATATTTTATATCGTTTCGAAAAAACTAGGATACTAATTTATTTTGAAATAACGCGTTTTCATTTTCCCAATAAAAATTAATTAGATCAGTAAACTCGTTGTATGTAAAACAAATAATTTATTAAAAATCCAAATTAAGATTCTATGTAATAACGCAAAGTTTATTATTTATATTCCAATTATTTTTTTGAAAATTACCTAAAACTAACAAAGAGGTAAATTAAAGATTGAAACAAATTTAAACTTTACTATAAACTGATATTTAAATACCAAAAAAACACTCGTGGAAAAAGCAAAACATTTCCAAATTCCAATACACTTACTGAAATGACCTATTCAAAACGAGAATCCCAAAAGACCAATCCTGATTGAGAAGAGCAAAGTAAGACGAGTTTCAAATTCCAGATATACTTTTTTTGCTTATTTCAATTTCAACTTTACAAAAAAACAAATAAAATAGTATATTAGATATGTACGTAAGTGTGTGTGTTTTTTTAAACTTATAATGTTGTAACTTATACACAAACCTTATAAAAATTTTAATTGAAAAAAAGGAAAATATTTTAACGGCGAAAATTTAAATAGTTTATATTTATTGTCGATAAATATCCAATAACGTTAAACATATAAATTCTTCCCGAAATATAATTGTGTCAGAATAATATTCATAATAGTTTGTCATTTTAATTCGATAATATGAAAAAAAAATTAAGTTGTGTCTCATAAATATAGTTTTTAAATTCAAGACTCAGTATAGGTATTTGATTAAATAATTAATGTCGTTTATAAATTATGGTGCTACTGGAATGTGGCAAAAAATATGCAAAGAAGGAGGGCGAAATTTCACGCTCCGGACGTCCGTGTGCACCTGGCACAAAAACAAAGGGCTTCCGAAGCTCTTAATTTTTTGGCGGTACTTTACTACATTATGGTATTGCGAGTTACATGCAGAAACACCATTACTTTTATGTAGTTCACTTTCTTCTTTCGACGAGCAAAAGTGTCGGAAACCAAACCATTAACGCGGCGAGTCTTCCATTAGCGCCACATGCTCCCATTTTGCCTTATGACTAAAAAAATTACCCGACGCATTACCATTTATCCTATTCCTTTTTATTTTTTTAATTTTATTTTTTTTACCTATATCGAATTTGAATTCGATGGCTTTAATAATATACTGCAAAAAGTTTGAAAGTTGCCGTGGTTTCGATCACTTTTTATAGTGGACATTTCTTCAGTCGTTGTAAAATGTATTTGACGTCAAAAGTTTGTAACAATGTATTTTTATATGACGATCCTGATCGTGGAATAAATGTTCAATTTATGTTTTTTTTCGTTTGAGTTATTTGTTATTTTTTTGTATACATACACCCACACGCGCGTGCGTGCGCGAGCGCACACCTATTTATTTATTTATATTTAAATTATAGTTACGTCGTGTGCAACGACAATATGTTTTATTTATTTTTCTTTAAGAGTTCAGATGGAAATGGAAAATATAATAGTGATTTGAGATCAAATCATTATACAGTATGTTATATATAATTTGGAATTTTCTACCTTTTTCAATTATATTTGCTGTACTGTTGACTTTATCTTTTATCTTAGCTTTTATTTAAAAAAAAAAAAAGAAAATCATAATATTAACAAAATCAACAATAATAATATTTTTTTCTGTTCAAGATGTATTAAATTTAACATTATATAATCAACGTACAAAGTATTTTATATATTTTTATGTTATTAACTGAAAAAGAAATATCCTAATTTTCTTATAAGTACAATGGATCTTCTCATTATATATGTGCGTATGTGTATATCAAAACCAATTTTGTTTGATAAAATAATAATAAGCTGTATCAAATGACGTACTCGTAATTTTGTGAAATATTTATTAAAAGAAAAAATTTACGATAAAAACATTGTAAATAAAATTGACATTTATGTAACGTAAATATTTTGCTTGAAGCTTGTGAACAGTATTGAACATTACAGATTTATAAAACATCGTTTATATATTTTTCACTTTAAGTTTATGTTTAGGGTAAAAATTAAAAAAAAAAATGAAATAAATAATCTATGATAAGGAAGAACAGCTAAAGCGTTAAATTATCATAAATCAAAACTTGGTTTGGATAACGTATGGAATTTTACGGAACGAAAAAGTTATGAATAAACGGACGACTTATGCATCGTATATGGTCCAAAAAAGTTTTTCTGGTCCCTTTAACGTACGTAATCACGTACCGGAAATAATATAAATAGCTCGATATATAAACGTACATTTCGTAACGAACTAACTAGTTCGCCAATGTAAGTATCATTTTACTGCTTTCGCGTTCAAATTATGATCTCGTGATTTCGAACTATCGGGCCCGGATTGTTGAGAAGAAAAAGAAACGATTTTGTTTCCAATATCTTAAAAATACAACCTTAAATATGTATATAATTATATTTGTATTTTGTACTTGATTCTCGTATCTCAATACAATCTAGTATAAAAAATATTACGTGATCTTTTATTTATTCGTAAATGAAAATAGATATATTTTATGAATAATATATTTGAATTATCGTAATATTACGCATTATACATATGCTACAAAATGATTAGCATTTATGTGGTTACTTTTGAGTTAAAATTGAAGTAGGTAACGTATTCACCAGAGAGAGAAATGTATATGTAAATATAACGTATATAATCACAAAAGCAAATTTATCGATGCAATGACTTTTATTTTGTTATAGATTTTTTCCGATCCGATTTTCTTATTAATATTATAACTATTATAAATATATTTAATTAAATATAAATAATATACAATACATAGGTACTTTCACACCTATAGTCAATTTTAGTATAACTACATTCAAGACGTACTGTTTGTATAGTTTTTGAAATGTATGAAATAATATGAACAGCAAATATTTTCCAATTGACTATGGTTTATAATATCATTACTGTATATAAAACCTAATTTAACCTCAACAGTTCAAAAATTATATTAAGTTACCATGTTTTAAATTTTTTAAAATACATTTCGCCATATTTATATATTTATATACATATCTATGTTGTAAATAATTACACTTCGTAGTTATTATGCAATACATCACCGTCGCAATAATGTCTATCGTTTATCATTAAGATGTATGTTACTTAATCGTAATGCGCTATTTTCATTAAGTTTATAAGCCGAAATAAACGCAATATGATACATTTAATATTGCGTGAACTTTAAACTAAACAAAACTGCTTTAAATATATAGACAATCAGTTTTAAATTATCTCATAAGTAACATAATCTAAGTACTTCTTACTTTTTTTTATTATACATATATTAGGTTTTATACAAGAAAACTAACCTACATATACATTTATATTTGTAACGCATAATTATAGTATACACATCATAGACAGATATAACAGTGCTACGAATAATTTTATTTAAATTAGATTATATGGTTACTGCACGATCGACATTGATTTGTATATAAGTATACTTACAAATATTGTACAATTATTCGTATCCTTGATATAAAATAGTATCGTAATGTTGTAGAATTTAACTTATAAGTTAAAATCCAATTACGGATTTTGGCTCGTAATGTCGTCCGACAATAAAATAAGAAAAGTGATCGTACCGGGTGAATTATTGTGTTGAAAAGTTGTAAAAATGCTATTCCTTATTGTTTTTACAGTAAAATTGGTCAATTTGTTTAGGCGAGATGACGTGCTGGGAAAGGAAGAAAAATAATTGAAAAACAAAGTGATAGGGATATATTGTGGCAACCCGAAATGGCGGGCTGTGCGCATCTAGATAGCGAAGCGTTTTAAAGATCTGACAGTAGACAAATAACCAGTAGTAAATTTTCGACTTATCCCTTCTTTACTTTTCTTTCTGGAAGAGGACAAACAAAAAATAATAATAATCAAAAAGTCATAGCACTGACCATATGGAAAATAAGTTCGCGAGAAACTCGACAATCGTTCGCGTTTAAAGGGATTTCGTTATGGTCATACATATTCCCTAGAAAATGTCAATTATCGTCGTATTTTATTAGTCTATAATTCGTTTTTATTAATCTTTCATGGATGTCTAGTGTCATTCATATTAATTTTTTATAACAGTTATGTGATATTCGCCAATTAAATATAATTTTAAAGAGAAATTAAATTATTCAAATCTAGTAATAATATAAAACACTATAGACAAAATACCCGACACTAATATAAATAAAAACTACACCAATTATATTAATTGTGGTAATTAAACACTTTTTAAAATGGTTAATATTTTTTTGGACTCGAATGACCTGCATGTCTTAAAATGGTTTTTTGTCGCTATAATAATATAAATCGTGTTATCTTTTATTACCTAAAAATAATTGTCATAAAAATATAGTATGTAGTAAATAATTTATCAATAAAAAAAATAGTATTTTTTAACACAGAAAATGTAAAAAATGTGAGGTTTTAAAATCAATCGATTTTATTACCATCATAAAAGTATAACAATATTTTGTTTTATCGCTTTATTTGGTTTTTTAAATAGATCATATTCCGTTAAACTTTTAACGTTTCAATGTTTAACGTTTTAACTTTTTTCTCAAATAGTGTCTGAAATGATAACGTGAAATTCTTCTAGGAATGTCAACTTTCAAATATATAATAATTATATAAACATTTTGGTATTTAAACGATTCTTATAGTTATTTGAAACTCAAGTATTCCGGTCTCATCTGGACATCACAGTGTCCAGGCTTGAAGGCATTATGTTAATTAAATATGTAATTGCACCAAAAGCTAAGCGTTTTTGTCTAAATTGTTTAATTTTATGGGTACCTATTTTAGTGTTAATGTGGATTCTACTAAAATAAAACTATAAAAATGTTTAGAATTTTGCAAGTTCATGCTTAAATTGCCATTTCATTGAATACCATCTGTATAGAGTATATATAATATATATATAGAAAGTGAATCGAATACATAGCGTTTATTATTATTTAAAATTACAAATCAATTGGTTTCGTATGAAATGCTTAGAAATAAATTTGAATTATGTAAGAAAAAATTTCGGAAAAACAATGTTTAGTAATGTAAACAAATTAAAATTATTCGATACTCTAAATTAATAAAAAAATAAATTATTATTCGATTTAGGTATTCGGTACATTTTTCCATTCGATCATATATCTAATACTGCGTAAATAAGGTAACAGATTTTCATAAAGTTTTGGAACACCGCGTTTAATAATATTTTACAATATTTTAGCAAAATACTCGGATATTCAAACATTTTTTTCCACGTTTCTTTTTTTTTGCGAAGATTTAATTTCGATGACGTCGTAATGTGTGTCTAAAATATGTTGTAACAGACGTTACTTAATCATAAATGACAGTATGAGATGTAAAAATGATGTGTTCGTATGTCAATAGTACTTTATTAAACCACCGTAAACGCCCACCATTCGGGTCGCCGTCAGTCGATTGCTGCCCTAGTGTTCGTATTTAATTAAAAAAAAAATAGTTTATCGTGTTTAACTCAATTGCGTGAAAAACGATCATAAAACCCTAAAAATAAGTCAGATAACCTTTTGCACATTATGTGGGTGAGAGAAGTTTCGAGGACTATGTCACGTATTTACCCGGACCCGCGGTGTGTAGACGAACTGTTTTAGTAGAACGAATCAAGAATCAGAAAAATTAACGACAGATTAAATAACCGTATTTTATTATTTTTTACTATCGAATATTTTACACATCGTAACGGTTAGTAAAAATGCTTAAACCCATTTATATACACTGGTTTGTAATCTATCTGTAGTCTCAAATTCATTACGACGATCTCGTATTTATGCGTTTATATTATTGTCGTGCTATATAACGACCCGCCAATTAATTACGACAATTCGCATGCAAAATTTCCGAGCAGAACGCGTACGCAAAATTAGATGCGAAATAGTTCGCGTTTGCGCTACCTATTTGAAATAATCGGCACATTAAGCGCCTCCGTGAAACCGAGGTAATTAATTTTTATTAATTCGTCACCATATTCATAAACCGGCCGATTTCGCGTTGTTGAGAACAATGTACACCTGCAATCGTTCTGTTCGCGAATTAAACGCGCGTTTTATTGTAATAGGCACATTAGGAGCTATTTAATTTACATTTCGGTTTCGTTAAATAATACGTTCCCTGTAAGACAATCGTTATTCGTTTACACGTTCTTAATTCCCATTTTAACGGCGCGCCGAAGTTTTACTCGCGCTGTTTACACGGAAGTTAAATTAAACTATGCGCAAAGTCGGTTACGTTACCTACGTTGTTAAGCGTATATATACGAATTCGGAAAAACGATACTCTTTCACGCAATCATCCGTTGGCCAACCGCAAACATTTGTATAATAAACATAATATACGCGTATCGTTCTCAAACGCGTAATATACGCGCTGTGGCTCAATGTATTTATTTTTATGGAACGTTGGGATACAACTGTAAGTGATATTTTACAACGTTCGTTTAAACGTCGACACGTTAAGTGAACGAAAGTAGACTTAATTACAATATCCGTCCGCTGTCAAAAAGTGAAAATTATGATATTATTTCGGGTTTTGATTAAGAAATTAAGTAACACAGGCTTAGTCACCTGTCCAATATTACACACTAATTAACTCGATAAAAATACCTTCAATGTCCCTGACTCGAAAACTTTATTAAACCCTCGGGTATTACTAAGCTCACATAAAAAGGACTAGCTACTGGTATTCTCCGTTGACACGAAAAGGGTTCGAAGGTTTTATTAAGAATTCCTCGCATCATTCTTCCTTCTTTCGCTTGTCGCTCAACTGTAATCCAACCTAGTGTCTTAGATTGTTAGTAAATAAACCTATAAGTTTTCTTTTATAATATGCCGTGTAGCTAATCATCATTTTGCTAATAATTGTAAAAAGAAATACGTAATAATTAAAATGTTCGCGAAAACATACAGAATCGCTGATTTACACTCAAACTTTATGGACATATAATTAAATATGGTTAATTGTAAATGTTTAAACAGTAGAAAATAAGACCTATTTAGTCGAATTGTTCTGAAGGAATGAAGTTAATTAACAATATTTCTATATTAAATCACGTTTTATCAATACGCTCTATATAAATGTATAGTAATTGAATTTAACCGACCATGTCAATTGTATACAATATTCAATATTTTTTTCATTGTCCATGTTCATCTGATAGCAATATTCTCAAGTAAAATTTGTACAAATAACCTAAATCTACAGCATAGTAATTGTAATTACATTTTGAAGCAATGAAACATCATTATCGCGAAAGTTCGTCCTCCAGGGACATTATTTAATTATACTATAGAAACAGATTATAAATCATCAAACCATGAAATACTACGTTGATAATATGATAATATAAACGAGATAATTGTACATACATATTTCGATTCCGTTAGTTTAGATTTTTTCAAAAAAAATTATTACACTATGTATCTATAAAAAGAAGAATAATTTACGCGTTTATTGTTCCGTTTAAACGTCAATTTTACAAATTTATATTGTTAGTTTTTGTTTTTTGTAGTAAATTTATGTCACGATATTCTTATTGTAGCTTAGTATAGTATTGATTGAAATCGTTGAAATTATTTTGAAATATATATGCACGTAAACATATTATGCTCATTTCCGATATTATAACACGAAATAATCAAAGAAACATCTTGGTTATCATACGAATAAAGTTTTCATCTATTTGGAATGAAACATGAAATCTATTCTTATCTATAAATGTAATTTTATATTTCTTTAATATTATTACTCAATGTGATTTATTTATATTGAGATTTTTACGGATATAATGTGGAAAAAATAACGATAATGTAAACGCCTAATTAAATACAAATACAGTTGGATAACAATATTGGCATTTTTTTAAATATCTTTTATGAAATAAATAAGAACAGTTTCATAAAACTTTATTACTGAACACTTTTCGTGAAGATTTTACCTAATACAATTTATCGATAATTAAAATAATTATCGGTATATAATTGAATATAGATAAAATCCGTTCGTAAAATTCTAACAGCTGATTTAATATCATATTAAAGTTTTATGTTATAACGGTGTTTGTTTTTGACAATATTAAATTAAAAATGATACACGCGCTATACGCAATAAATGTAGACCAAGAAATGGATGTGCACTGTGAACTCTTTTAACTTCTTCAATCTCAGGGAAAACTTTGGTGAAAACAAAACAGTCGGTATCATTATGTTATTTATTGTTATTATAATATATTTAAAATTATAATTAGTTTTAGTTTATTTTCTTGGTTTTACCATAAAATAGTTGTTTTAATTTTTTTTAATCAATATTATGGTTTATAGGAAATTTTTACACAATTAAAATAGTAAACTGTTTTGAAACATGGATCGTGATTATTAATGTTTATGGATTTTAATTGGAGGTAATAAATACTTAAAATTAATTATAATAAATAATTTGAGTTATTAACTATACTTATGTCAATAAATGGAAATATTTGGAATAAATCGTATTAAAACTTAACGTGTAGTATAAATGAATAGAAAATTATCAATACGAAAATGAAGTTAAATAATATGTATTGATCACATAAAACGAATTTTTCTTAAATCAATATCGATATAATAGTATTTTGTTTTACTGTTGAGTACCTTTTTATTTGAAAGTAACAAATCGAATTTCACACAGTACAAATATGGGTTGCCATAATTTATCGTTTTATGAAAATAAGTAATATTTTTTTTTGCAGATATGACTGTTATTATTGAAAACTTAAAATGCAATTAGTCGTTAACAAATACGTGTCAATGTGTAATTGATTGCAATTAAGAGGGTGAAATAAATAGAAGAAGGGAGAGAAAAAACAGCAAGACGGTCGTTTAATGAGCGTATCCATTATAAATGCAAATGACAACTGTCTGTTCGCGGTAACTGTTTTAATCTTCCCCGATCTTCTGTGCTTTATTCTTTCATTATTAAAAATTAAATTGTATATTTTTCTTTCTGTTTGCAAAAATGTTCCAACAATAAAGCAAAATGACCGGAATTTACGATATTATCTCTCAAGAAATTCCAAAATCTCTTATGTATAATCACTACCATATTTCGTTAGTGGTTAAATTTTCGTTTTGTGTGCATACAATATATATAATGTGAAACTAATGTTTATAATAATAATTATAATATTGATAATACTAATATAAGTATTATTGTTATTATTATTATTACATTTTTAAAACAAACGAGTTTTCATTTTGGTAATTATTTATATAATAATAGTTTATCCGAATCAAGTAATAGTCCTGTTTTCGTAAAATAATTTTGAAAAAAATAATAAATTTTGTAACAATACGAAACACTTAGCTAATGTAGTTCCCCATTTCGCGATATTTTGTTATTATACGTTGCTGGGTCAAAGCTCTTGGACGAATACACCGTGAGCTGTAATGCCCAACGTAATCATTGTAAAGCTAAAAATCTACATTCTTGATATAATCAACTGCCATTTCATTTTTGTTAATATTACAAATTGTGCCGCATATGACTTTTGGCTTTGAGTTTTTGCTATACATGAACCATTTGAATGAACGCAATAAGGTACATATTTAATTTTCAAGATTTAAAATATCGTACTAGTGAGCAATTAGAGTAAAAAAATAAAATTAATTACGTAATATTAAATATAAAGGTTAGTTTTATTTTATAATTACGAATATTATAAGCAAATTTTTCAGAAATTTTTGAGCACCTATTATGTACATTAAATTGCTAAAACACGTATTTAAATATTTAAGTATGATTTTTAAAGATTACAGCACAATTTAATAATATTTGACATAGTTATATTATTAAACATACTCGTTTTTAAATAGTTCAATATTATATGTTTAAAAATGAAAAATATAAGTTTACGAATTTGTTTGTGAAAATTTTAAATAATATACAGAATGCATTAAAAGTTTAGATTTGTTTACCGTCTCCGACTATATAGTATAATATAATTTTACTTGATAGATATTTCTATTTTATTATGTAAACTTTAAAATATTATTCACGGTAAATCTTCCATTATAGGTCAAAAGCAGTGCATTTAACTTATTTTAACAAGAAAGGTAACTTTAAAGTATTTTTGCTATTATACTCATATATTGTTATATGTATATTATATTTCTTTTGAAATGTATTTATTAGATGATGAAACGAAATTGTTTTTTTATTTTATAGAAATATTATATTGTTATAGCGATATGTTGAACATTTTTTTCATTTTTTTTCATTTCTTTTTATATTAATATTCTTTGGATAAGGTTAGGTAGGGATAATGTTACTATTTGCTTTCATTTTTGTTAGATACATTTTTATTTTTAACAGCTTTAGTATAAACTCTCGTCATATAATTATCGAAGTATATTAATATTTTCGTTATTTTAACGAAATATTATGAACATATTTTGTTTCTTAATTGAATTTGAAATATGTTAACAATAATAATTACATATACAACATCAAAACTAATTAATAAGAAATATAAACGCCGAAATACGTTGATAAATATATCATACATATGTACAATGTAATTTTGTACTATGTACAAAACCAACAATTCTAAAAACAATTTCAAAGTTTTATTATATATTTCAGTACTTATATTTCTATTGCACGAAATGTGTAAAATAAATATTTTACACGTTAATCTGACTAGGTACATAATTTATAAAATAGTTTTAATTACTTATATGACCATATTTATGATTTATGATTTGGGTACGATGAAAATTATTACATGCACGCCATTATGAAATATAAAATATTCACATATTTACAGGGGACTTTTATAAAACACGTTTTGTAAAATTGGATTTTTTAACCGATTTAAAATTTATATCGGTATTTAGTTCGTCGTATTATTGTTATACAGCTGAACATATATTATAACAATCGTTTCAAAGCGATACTAAACATATATCAAATACTGCATAATACGAACTATTATCAAATTATGTTGAATTGAATTGGCATTCTTTTTTGAGATATTCGATAAATATTTGTGGCTTTTAGAAGACGAATTTTTTTTTAAAAAGTTTTCTGTAGGAGTTTCCCGATATAAACATCATACGCGTTGTAATTATTAAATTTATTTATTGTAATTATTTATAACATAGAAATATAATAACGTTTATATTGTAACTTTTATGGTTTCGCAAATACATGCTTTTATATTGACTACGGAATTAATAATAGATTAAGTTGGATATATTTTTTTCATCTAACGCTTTTATTGCTTGTTTAACGTGATGTTTTTTTTTATTTCGAAGCCTTTTACATTATAGTATTACTCGCTACAGTTATATAATCAAATGTTTACTTTTCGCTTTTTATATACTATCAAAAGATATTGCATTCATTTTTTGCATGACGTATACACATGGTAAAAAACCTCATTCACACTTGAACTGGAAGTGTTTTGTTGTCGAGACGGGATGTTTCCATTTCAAATGTAAGTTTCACGCTTTTCTCCAAATATTCCCTTGACGCCTTTTCATATTACTTTTACAAAATTAAAAAATATACATAAATTATATAAACGAACTCATTTTTTATATTCGATCAATCAAATTGCTTTTAATCGTGAATGCATGTTCAGACGAACTTTGGATAGTTCAACGTTTCGTCTTGGCGCTGGCTCATATTAATTTAAACACTTTTAAGTCGAAAATGTCTCGTGAGCTTTCAAATCGAGTCAAGTTTCGTCTAGATATACTAGTGGTTTACTGACATAACTGCAATTTTTTTCAGAAATTTATAATAAAAGTGGTACAATAAACCGGGATAAATATTACGAAGATTTATATATGTTAACTATTTTTGATATATTATATGTTCATTTTTAGTCGTACGTTATAATTTTAATGATTAATTAATTTTTACTTGATACTAAATATTAAAAATATTTGTTCCTAATAACAATATGGAATACACGAACATTTGAACGAGCACTTGGTAATAGTTTACCTTTTTAAGTGAAACACGAGTATTTTATGCACTTAATCTGTATCAGTGTACTTATGTTTTAATGAAAAATAATAAGTAACAATTTATTTTCTTCCCAGATAACAAAATCTTGGTTTGTAATGTGAACGTTTTATACGACACCGACGCTACAGTCTATTTTATAATAATAATAATTGCTTTTTTTAATATTTCTTAAATAAAACTCATTCTATCGTATGTTCATTATAATAAGTAATATTTAAAAAAATGACAATGTGATTCTTTAAATAGTTTCTGAGATACGTGATAAATATTTTATGGATTTTGAAATAATATATTTTTATGTATGAACTAAAATATTACCGTTTTACAAGTTACAATATAGAGATATAAAATCATGAAACATACCTCATTTTTATAGAATGGAAATTCGCAAAACAGATGGTGCAAAAAAAATGTTCGACAAAAATGCAAAGAAACAAATAAAAATATACAAACCATTCACCAATTTTAAATAAATTCTATAACTCTTTTAGGGTTGTGATTTCATAAAATAATAATTCAAAATAATACGAATTATTTACTTTCAAACACAAGAGTTTCAATAAAATACATACGCTACAAACGTTTAAAAAACAAATAGAAAGAGTTTAAAATGTAATGAACCTGTTATTTTTATTTTTAATTTCGATGATGAAAAAAATAGATTAAATAAAATGTAACGTGACCACATAATATTATGTTAAAATATTAAAAAAATTGAATAATTTCGTTTTAATGAATAGACACGTTATATAATAGGAACAATAAAATGAATATATGTTATCGACTTGATCTGATTAGATTAAACTGTATCACTATAGATTAATTAAAGTAATACACATAACAATATTAGAATATTATTGTTATTTGTTAAAATTATTTGAAAATTCGTCAAAATCGTATAAATATTTTGTAAAGTTTACACATGTTACCGGCCAATCCCGTTTTCAGGAAAAACTTATTTATTCTATTTAAATTTGTTCGTCCAAATGTTTTAGGATCATCCCGTTTAGGTTAAAATATTTGAGTTTATCTTAATATTAAAGTTCACATTTAGGACAAAATAACGCGGTCAAGGCTAATAGAAAATTTAATTAAATTATTTGTTTTTATTTTTACAGCCGTCGTTTAAAATAAACTTTAAGTTTGTACGTGATTAAAATACGTATATTTATCATTATTTAACTTATACGTATATTGAATATATTGTAGGTTACGGATATTATTTAATTATTTTTTGTTTTTTCCATGTTTGCAGTTTCTTTCGCTGGCACATTAAGCGCTGAATACTTGCTTATTAGTAATAACATTAAAACCAAACGATTTCTCATTTCACTTTGTAAAATGTCTGTTACAATTTTTAACCGCGTTCAACTTTATAATAACAATGGTTGGCGTGAACAAAAAATAATAACACTAATGGACTAGAAATGCACGAAATCATAACCTTTAGAAAACAAACAGTGTAATAAAAAGTATCTGTTAACCATACGATACTTTTGCGAAGTGTGAACATCAATATTTGAACATACTAGATAATCATAGTCTAGGCTGATTGTTCCTATTGCGTTTAAGACGAACAAGTTCATTCTTAGACCAATTAGTTTATCCCCATAAAATCATGATCGATCGGTAACATATGTACTTTTTATAACATGGTAGTCCCGTTGTTTACATCTTGGTAACCTAACCGAAGTCATAAAAAACAAATTAATCATTTTGGCGGCTATGGCAACAGAAGATGGCCGAACATTTATACCTCCCCCCTTTCTTTTCTACTACGAATCCACGTCTAAACGGGACATTCGACAATGGTATATAGTGTAGTTGGTATTATATATATCACACGATCCGAACACATTCGTGGATGTGTGAAAAAGTTTCTCGGAGAATATTTTGCGTTTTATTTTTACATATTTCGATAGCGACGGAGTGAAAAATAAAAAAATAAAAATTGAAAGATAGTCGACAATAGTATATAGGAGTTGTATGTTCATTGTACCTTTTATTTCAATTATATAGCCGTTGGCGAAAAGAACAAAATAAAGTAAGATCTATTCGAATCCACGATAAACTGTTCGAGGAATTCAAAATTGCGTATATTTATATATAACTATCGACTATTAATATCGTAGAAAATAACGTTTTATATTGATACAATATATATGTATTTCAATTACGTCAATTGTATTTACGCGTCGCGAATACAATTTTTATCATACACGGATCTGGAGGCCAACAAAACGTACGTGCTGATCACACGTTAGTTGGTTAGGGGGAAAGGAGGATAGTTTTATTCGTTTATTCTCCAACGACTACCCGAATTATAACTATTATTGACTTTTCAATTCGTTTTAGACCTGAAATCGTATGTATATAAATAACTAGTTAAACTCGATTTCATCAATGCTGACTGTATTAAAGCTGCTGTATCCATTCAAAACACCATTCTTTATACCGTAGATAGGGAAAAAAGACCTTGTATTAGCCAACAAAATCAATAATTCCTGACGTATCGGTGTTGGAAAGCGATCAATCAACGTCCTCCCCTTTTCCGTTTTTATACACAAGGCCATCCATTGCACACGTATGTATACAAGCAATGTCTATGCATACACACACATACGCACAATCGACTGTGATAAATAAAATAATACGACGTATTTAATCTGCACTTTTGACGTAATTTTCACGTGCGCGTTAAATACTATTTATTATTTTTATTATTATTGTTACCGTTATTTATAATTTACAATAATTTACTTATTGGATTACGCTTATAGTTATTTTTTTACATTTAACATTTCGTATTATTATTCCTTCCGTATATAACCATAAACAAGAACAATGTTATTATGACAGATCGTGAATTCCGTTCGTCACATTTAAATAGCATATGGAACGCGTCGTTTTTTTCGTGGTCCTAATAAATACACACCACGATGATTACATCCCTAATCTATTTTAATTAAACTTGAAAGCATCAGTATAATGAAAACAAACATACTAATAGTGTCTCCATTTACGCCATTTTTCTGTTTCCAATCTGCTTGTATGTCCCTTAGTTAGACCTTTGGTCACGCGCACAAAAGTCATTATCGATAATAATGTTTATAGACAAAATAATAAACCACAAATATATGTAACATACGTCATTATATAATCAATACATTATTCGCTTTATTCAGAATTCGGAAAGTTATTTCATTACATTTTGTCAATGTACGATCCGTTTGTGCGTAACGAAACGACAGTTGAACACGTTTATTCGAATATTATTAAAGATAAATAAAAATAAATTGTGTCCACAAAAAATAGATAATCTTACTAAAACTCTATTATTGCGTTTACATTTTCTGAAGGACGGGCCACCAAATAACTACATTAATCCTGTAATTGAATTCACTTCTATAAGTTTAAGCTAATATAGGATTTCCAATAATTTCTGAAGTAAAAGTTTCCAGAAGCTTCGCTTTAATTAAACATCCAACTGGTAATGATTTATCGACAGGAATTATATTGTTACTCTCTGATTATAGTAGTACATAGAAAAATCTATGTAAATATTATTGCCGTTTTTCACAAAGTGGTTATTTCGGGAAATGTTTTATCTTCAATTTGATTAACTGGATAAGAAAACAGTTGGTAAATAATTTGAATTTCAAAATTTAATTTACAATACGAACGAATATCGATTTGTAAACTTAAATTTCGTCGTAAAATATCTTAAGAATATTACGTAATATAATTTAAAAACAACACATTTTGCTTATATTATTGAAAGGGATCCATTTGCAAGTTTCTAAATGTACGAATAATCAAAATAAACGTTTGAATTTTTGTGATACAATATATTGTTTATAATTTCACAGAATAATATATATATATATAGAACAACTTTTCGTATTTTATTGATTTTTATTAGAATATCATATGATTAAATATTATATTAAATATCACATATTTAAAGGATAATTCATTATCATTACTATAGAATATACATTTATTTGTGTTTAACGAAAAATGGTTAAAATGTTATCTTTTAGTTTAACGAATTTCTTTATCGAAGAACGTTACATTAATTATAAATATCGCTTGTTTAATAAAAGGATATTTAAATTGCTAAAATAACAATAAATAATCACACAATCTACAGCATTCAATTGTGAACGTTCTTTATAATATTAACGAAAGAACTATTTAGCAAATGTAATAATTTTCAAAATTCATATATATCCTTATTGTCTCTTATTAAAACGGTGAACAATTTCCGAAAGACAGTACGTCGAATTAAATAATCAATTACGTGACGCTGAATTCCGAGATCATAAAATCAAAAATGGCATACTTAATATAGTACAGCACAATAAGTGTCTGCATAAAATGGGCTCGAAAAATAGATTTCTAGGTAGAACAGACTAAACGGATTGTATGTTTTATTAATAATACCGTAATTTATTGCTAGGCACACAGGCATGTGGCGGTAAATCATGATTCTGTTCAACTGTTATATAGAACACTCATGTATAGCCATGGATATAAATTATGTAGTTACACCTGCCCAATTAATAAACTGCTTATGATTAAATGGCGTCCTTCAATATTTCACGATAAGTGCAAAAAACAAAATTGTACCTCCGAAAATATTGTTACAACGTCCAAATCGTACCGACATTAAAACGTTTCACTTTTATTTATTTATAAATATCGTCGAAGAATCTTTATATAATACTTTTAACCAGTTTTTTCTTTTTTTTATTCTTACTGATATTTAAAATTTATTACAGTGGACCCTCAATAATTCTACAAACGTTTTGCAGAGCAGCGTCGGACTATCAAATTTGTCGAATTACAAAGTACTGCCTAAGACCACCTATAGACCGGACTTTTTTGAAAAAGTGTACCCTGTATGCCTGACAAATTACAAATCAAAGATTTTGTTCGAAATACAAATCATACTATATGTGATCTCATATATATATATATACAATTGCCAAAATTTTTATGCACAATCAACAGTGATAGGCTTGTCGGATTATAGGGGTCATCAAATTAGACAGGGACCGGATTACTTGAAGTCCACTGTATGTAAATATATGCGATAATAGATAACTCGTAACCACCCAATTTTAGAAATAATTTTCGTACACGAAATGAAATTTGGTATGGAAAAAGAGAGGTCGAGATGGATGACGAGGACTATGAAATATTGAAACGAATAATGTTTTGAAAAAGGTTACGGCTAAACATTGTTAACGACAGTGACATCCAGTGATGGATAAAAAAGGCAATTTAGAAAGATTTAAAAGTTTTAAAACGACACACTCGAGTCGATACAATGTAGCACGGTTTAATGAAGAGACCGAGATTTTTTAATGAATAGTACTCGCGGCAACGACTGTTTTTATAGGACGCGTAGGACTAACAGATTAAAACGTGTTATCTTATAAGGCGTGTTATTCGTCGGTAGAATTGATATCCTATAATTAATCGTCCGAATAACTTAAATCACAAATATCGCACCTATTTCTCACATGGAAGTTGGCGGTTCCAAACGTTTACCGACCAAATCTTGTATTGTTATATTTTTTCCATACAGTTCGCGGTGAATTATGTTACATTCTTACCATATTGCTTTGGGAGACAGTATTGTGACAAATAATTCCCTCTCCACTGTCGATTTAAAACTGGAAAAAAATAACGTCGACCATCGCATCAATGAAACTCTTTACTGTTATTTACCACGTGACACATCGATTGATAATCGTTGTCGAAAAACTAATCAATCGATTTTGTTGTCCCGGGTAGTGTCACAATGTTGCTTCAGTCTGATGTCAAAATTATCAATCTTGGATGTTGATTATGTCGTCAATGAATGTCCTAAATGTCATGACGATTCCCTGTAGTGTACAAGGTCGTTTTCGACGATGGCGTTTACGTGATCACCACTCAAATAAGCAAACGAACAAACGATTACTCCATATACTCATATATAAAACGAAATTTCTCGCAAACACAAAATTCTTATTACTATCGTGTAAAAACAAATCGATCATATCGCCCCGGTAAAATTTTGACGCATAATGTTCATTCCGTATTGACTTCATGAGATCAAATTTATTGTCGGATTGTTATAGAAAACTTTTGAATAGATGGAACTCAAATATGAAGTGAAATATACGTTGTCCACCCTTTGCCACCAGAGGAAAAAACGGCTTTCTAGTTCCATTGTATATTTTTGATAAGGAATACTCATACAAAAGCTTATTTCGATATTGAAAAGTCGTCAATGTCATACAAATAAATGCACAATGTAACCATTTTATCTTCCAATTGCTACTGCTCTTTCTCTCTACGTTTCGTTTTCAATGTTGTCTATTTTTTTCATTAAAATCGACGTATACTTATTTTAAATTCCGAAATTTATTCAACAATTCGTCGTTATTTTTACATAGGATTCGTCTTTTATTAACGATATAATAATATGTTAAGATCTCCGATCTTTTGAAACACAATTATAACTCCTTAAGTATACCGTACGAGGTTGATTCGTTATGTTTAACGAAAATAATAAAATATTAATAGATATATGTTTGCGATAATGATGATTGGGATTGACTACAACGCTAATGTGTGACCCTATCAAATGGTTCTTAGTCGGACACAGATAGTTTCGAAAAACTCTTAAAATCAGTGCCTCAAATATTATTTGAAATCATTTATAAACGTAATTATTTATTATTGATGTACTAATTTAATTCACATCATACGACACTGGCTTGCGTCAAAGTCGGTGAAGTGAGACGATTGTTCGACAAATAAGACCCAACCAATAATTTTTATTTCGTGTATACCGTACTGAAAATTAAACAATTTTCTCTTTATTTTAAGTTCTATGGATTTATTCTAATAGCAATATTGTAATATGATTTTTTGTATGTTAATTGGTTTAATTCTCACTACATAGTGTTTGTCGTTGTAGGTTGATTTATTAAAGAAATAACGTACGTTTTTATTTAAGTAGGTAATATTTATGAAAATTATTGGGATTTGTATATTATTGGACGCTGGTAGTTGGGCGAAATATTACCTGTTAAAATCCAATTAAATAAGTACTTGATCAGTTAATGTTTTTAATTATACAAAAGTGAAAAATAACGCGAATAAGGACTGTTAAACTTGATTTATTTGAACAAAAATCAACAGAACATGAAAAAAATGTTTCGAATTATTTAATCCTCGATATTTATGTTAAGTATACCCAAATAAAACCGTTTAATAAACTAATTTAAGTTTCACTTTCGCCACAGATATAAAAATTTAACGTTAAAAAATATTTACATAAAATATAAAAATCTAGTTATGCGCTGTAAGTAATACCACTTCAAACTATCATACCTCCACTTAAGAATAATAAAAATAACAACGGCAAAATATTACGATTAATTAGATTAAAATAAAGCCATTGAACATGCTACGTTAATTTCCGGATAAAATATGTAATTTTTTAATCAAAGATAAATGAACGCTCCGGCAAATTAAAGATATTTGTTTCATTCATAAAATATTTATATTTTTCCCTTATTTTTGTGGGGTTCCTTTTTTTGTTTCAACGGATTATAATAACGCGAAAATATGAGAATATAATTATAAAAACAAACTCGATCAAATGAATTTTACTGAATCGTAAAGTTTTTGATAATTGGCAGGTATTAAAAAAATACGTCGATTTTTTGATAATTAATTATGGTTGTAAAAGTTATGTTTTATTTTGCAACACCGTATGTTTTTTCGTATTTGATAACATTATTGGCAAGAATAGCAGAAAAAGAGGTAGTTTTATAATTAAATTTATTAATTATTTCTGTACAACAAACAAGTTTAATAGTAAATAAAAAATACACCAAACGAAAGTACGTAGAAACTACAGAATTTTATTTATTTATTACGTTATATAAGTACAACTTATATAATTCTTATGTAAAACACACGCACGCATGCACGCACGCACGCACACATTCACACACTCATATACGTACACATGTATGGGCACGGGCATGAGTGTTTATAATAAAAAATCGAATTCTATAAAATGATATAACTTACATTACATGCAGTTATTTATTTATAAAAAACAAATTTCATATAATCGTGTTCTTAATAATATTTTTATAAGTGTATCCCAGTAGACGTATATACTATTCCACAAATATAATAGGTAAAAATTTGTAGTCAATAGTTCCCAATAATAAATAATGTAGTGTTAAGGAAAAATGTCATATGTAGATGTTATAATCCAACATCGACAAACATATTTTATGCTTATAAAGGTATAATTTTTGATATTAATTTTTATACTCATAGGCAAAAAATGTAATTGATATATACATAGAAAATTCATAACAGTATGAATGACATTTTTTTTGACTGAAATTTTAAAAAAAAAAGTTGACAATATTTATTTAAAATAATTTTAGTCGAGAGTTCAATGTTAACTAATAATTTTGTTTCGACGATTTTACTTATAATATTCCTACTATAACTATAATGGTTATATTATTTTTTTTTTATAATTAAAAACTTTTAAAAACATCTAATCTAATCTAAAATCTAAAATCATAGATTTGTATTTATTGGGGGAAACTTCCAAGTATAACTTAATTAGAAAACATTTTAGATCTTTATGGGCAGGGATATTCAGTAGCAAGATTGAGAGATTAATTTGAGGAGTAAATAACCAAATCACCCGCGTAAATAAGACATTCATGACCATGTCTTGAGAGATGCTCTTCGATGATACTCATATAGGTATTAAAGAGTATTAGACTAAGGCAGCTACCTTGTGGCAGGCCAGTGAACGTTGAATGAGCGTTATATTACAAATATATATAAATATAATTATATACAAAAATTATAAAAAGCCATCTAGTTAATTAAATTCTTTATGAATTTCTTATATTTTAATTTTCTTAACGATGTTTAGATCATTATTTATTTCTTATCACATCTATGGTTAGGAATTTCTTTATATTCTCATAGTTTATCTACATATATACTTTTTTATATTAAACTTATTTAAATTTTATATATAATTTAAAAACGAATGTAGAAATTATAATATATTAAATTGCCATATAAATATAAGTTTTTTTTAGTTTGAAATATATGTCTTAAACCACTACATGTATAAAAGACAAATTATTTTTCAAACATAGACGTTTGTTAGATGCTATGATTCGTTATTGGTTGGCATATTTTTAATATTTAATAATTTATTTTCTTAAGATGTAAAAACCCTATAAATATATGTTTATACTAAGTGAATTATACGAATTAAATTGTTTTATAAACATTTATTTCACTTCTATGACTAATACGATAAAAAAAGTGTCAAAATTATTAATTTAGAAAATAATTCTAAATTATTCTAGGTTCTCTTTATCGTAGCATCAAAGGCAATTTATCTTTTAAAAAAAAAAAACAAGGAAATAATAATAAAAACCAAAAAACAAAACGTATTTATGACATTTCGTGTGCGTAAACTAAAGAGAATAATAGTTCAAAATATATTTGTCGAGATAAAACCGTATTTTCTCATTAGTGTTGTGACAATCGAGACTTAACCTAATGCGTACGTAGCATTTCGAATTATTGAGCTTCGTCTCTGTTATTTGTTTTCCTACCGTGTAATTCTCACATTGGTTGGTGGCTCACGAAATAGATAGAAATAAAAATATTGAAAAAAGACCCGAAAATATTATATCTGGGAATTGAGAATGTGTATGGGCTTAGTGGTGTAATAGTTTATGTAAATATATATACACACATACATTATACGCACACTATAACAAAATTATATACATAATACAACGTGTGTGTGTAAAATATTTATCTATATAAGTAAAGGAGATGTCGAAGACGCCCATCTATCTAAACAATTCCGGAAAATTCTGATTTATTGAACTCTTACAACACGATGTTCACAATATCTAATATCTTCTATTCTCGTTCTTTTATGTTATTTAAACAGTTCATAGGATTCCATGATTTCACATTTCATAAATATTTTCATTTGTTGTGCATCCTAATATCGTGACAACTTTGTGTAAATGAAAAAGTAATAACAACAATAAAAATTGAAGGGTCAGTCATTCTAACAAGCAACGATTTTCTATTATAAATATTTAAGACGTATAAGACCCGGCTCTATATACACACACATATACACACACACACACACAATATATTATACATATATATAATAAAAACGAAACTTTTTCTGTTAAAGTTAAAATTTAATAAATATAAACAGGGAAACAATCGTATATGAAAAGCCAAATTTAATTTCTAAAACATTGTTTTTAGAGCATTTAAGCGAATTAAACGTTATTATATCAATTATAAACAAAAAAAACAATTAAAACGCATAGTGTAATGACCAGTTATTAGGTAAATTTTATTCATTTTCAAAAATATTTTTAAAAAAATTGCTTTGTTCTATGTCTGAAATCTCAAAATTTACAACTAAAATAATTTCTCCCTTGTATCAAACAAATTATATTTATAAGTATTAAGATGTTAACGTACATTATTCATAACTAAATATGAATACATTTAAATATCTATTATGTGTAGAAATCGTTTAAACATTATATGCAATGATTTCTTTGTGTCTAAATAAATATTGAATACCAGATTTAAGCTAAACAAATAACGTTATATATATTTTTTTTAATTTTGTTTTTTTTTTAATTCGCCTATTAGGACAAAAATTGAACTTTTTTTATTAAATATCCACGACGCGAATGATGGTAATAACGAAATTGTTGTCAAATATTTCGTACATTACAATGTATTTTTCGGTGTAAGACAATTTTTATTAATTTAATTTAAGGTGTTTTTCTAAAAAATAGAACTTAAAAAACACAGTTATTTTTTTGTAATTACATTGTTTAAATTTTAATCCATATATCCTAACTATAATCAAGACGTTTTTGAAATTTGTATCGTTAGTTTTTATATAGATTATTATTACAACGTTAAATTAGTAATTAAATCATTTCAAGTTGTTAACACGAATATTTTTTAATGGCCTTATATTATATTCAGCAAAACGTTTTCTTTATTGCTTTTAGTATGAACGTTTAATGTTGAATATCAAAATAAATTGTGCAGAGGTTTTTATAAAAAAAAAACTAGGTAATTATAAAATTACGTTAAAATTGAAACTTTTGTATTGCATTATACAATATCTATTAGGTATATTTATTTTAATAAATAGCATTATACGTATAACACTTGTGAACCGACTTTTAATCGATTAAATACAGTTTAAAATATGAAATAAAAACTGTTATAATCTATTATGGTCACGTGGTTGTCAACACAATTAAGAAATAAATAATTTATTATAATACAATGATTGTGTCGTTTATAACAACATATTGTATTTATTTTAGACCGTGCTTGAAGAGTGTATAATATTTTTCGTGTATTTTCATTTCAAGCAATAACCTGAACGACAAAAGGAAAATAATGAAAATTTAGAGAAAGCGTAAAATATTGCGAATGTATTAACGCGCAGTAAACAAAATAAATGTAACGTTAAATAATAATAATAATTCTACGAACACGAAGTTCGAAACAAAAATGGTTAAATATATTTCAGAAAAACCGGTGGTTTCGATTTTTTTTATTCTTATTTAATTGTGAGAATCATTAGGAAAATGTTAAAACTTTATCTAACCAGTTGACAAATAATCGAAAACATTAGACTTAGCATTCATTTCTCGAACGAAATTCTAATATATAGCAGAGATAATAAACCCACGACAACTACAATAATAATAATAATAATCGTTAATATTATTATAATATCGGTACACGTGTCCAAGAGGGAAAATAATTGTGGGGAGGGTTGTTATATCCAATGAAATCGCATTGGCTGCAGGGTTTATAATCGAGTGATAATACACCGTTGGGTAGGTGCCCAGACTTAAATCGGTTCGCATCTCATAATAAAAACGTCATCCCGATTTGGTTTACGAGTCCCGTGTGCAATTTTAACGGTTTCTGCGAAATTTGTTTGCATTTGAATTTTACGTCTGATTCTAATTGTATTTTTCGGTCCTTTAATTTGTTCACGACAATATAACGTATATCAATTTAGTTTTAAAACAAAGTTTGCATACAAGTTATATCCAATAAACGTTCACGAATACAATATTTTATGATTCGTCGATTTTCCGAAAAAGAACTCTACAGTGTACGTACATTTTTGTTTTGGTATTATAGATATTTTCCATTTTGTTTAAAACCCCGACGAAAATTCAAAAATTACAACTTTTTATAAATACACTGATTAATTTTTGTACGTCGCAATATTTAATTGTAATTGTAGTAATTCAGTAATTGTTACGAATTACTATTAATCTTTTTATAATTCTAAAATAGTAAAAATTATAGTTTTAAAAAACAGTTATTACACATTTTAAAAAACGTACGTTCTCAATATTATCTTTTTTATCCAAATGCAAAAATTTATTTAGACCAAAATAACCAAAGTGATCGTAACATATAAAAAAATCATCTTTTTTGGATATATTATTATTAGGGCGATTAAACGATAACTCAATCGTATAAAGCGAATAAGTAGTCATATTTAAATATAGGTAGATTGATAATATTTTTTACAGAAAAATAAAATGAATTACAAATCGATTCTCTCAGAACATTTATATTATTAGGATTTCGCCCGAAAACGGTTTTTCATCTATTGATGATGTTATTTCATTAGCGTCAAAATCTTTGTAATAAACTATTGCGGATATGGCGCCGTAAGTGGACCATAAAAAATTCCATCGCAATTGAATTGCCACAAAAGACTACCGAAAAGCAGTAACCAGTAATCCGTTTAATATTCTGAGCAGGGTTTGCGATTTTATTTTAATATATAACGTCACATCTGGCGCCAGAAAACATGATTTTGCCCTAAGTTGTTCTCGGGATAATTTCAAAGGTGAAATATTTTTAATAAGGAAATAGCAACATTGTTGTAGTGCTACTAGAAGTCGCCGAGAAAACATCCTTTACTAAACTCCCGTTTAGAATCGTTTCGTACATAGTTCTTGGATGGAATTTTTCACTAACAATCGATACTAAACGTTATTACACAAACACAAATATACTGCCGCCTTCATTATGCATCCGCATTTTGCGAGTGCGTAATCGCGCATACGCTAATTCATTTCAAATTCTTGTAGTCTATAGTTTTCACGAAAACGACAAGACGCAATTTCAAACACTTTTCGACGACAGTGGACAGAACTATACGCTTACCAAAATTCAAAACTTTAATGTTGATATTAAATGCTACGTGTTTGGAAGTCTATATATCCGGATTGATTGGTACAAACCCTTTGGAACTGCATGTAATGCTTATATAAGGTTCACTTGTTTTGAATTTTAAAAGAATATTTTAGTGACTTAACGTTTGCCGTGCAATGGTATATATGAAAAGGATGCCATCGCACATGCATTATTTTTTTGCACCATACTAAAAAGCAAAAATTTGTAACGGTTGAGAAATTTCGCTGTTTGATGTTTGATTGCGGTTGGTTGTAGTCATGCCAACCGTAGTCAAATAATGAAAATTATAGGAAATATATATGAGGGAAAATTTTAAAAATAAAAATGTGTCTGTTAAAAGCGTTTTATTCTAAAAATGACCCGAAATCAAATATCCGCCAATGATGTAAATAAAAACTCGTATAACAGCGCTATTTCTTTTTTATAATAAAAAGAATTAGTATATATTACTTAATATTGAGAAATATGTAAAATAATACTGGACGGAAAAACAAAATACTTTTTTACTATCAAAAGTTTTATACATTTTCTATCATTTCCTTGTCATACATTGTATGAGGAAATTTTCCAAAATTGATGTTAGTTATTTATTATCAAAAATAGAGAACGAATTTTAATGTTATAAAAAACCCAATGTACTATATTTTATTGAACTATTTAAAAAAATATATACGTATATAATTATCGCTTCACAAAAGAATATTAAGTTTTCAAAGAATTACAGCATTGTGAATATTAAAAACAACGAACAAAATTATATAATGTAATTGTTGAAACAACGCGAAACTACTCATTTTCAAAGATTGAAGAAAATGCAAAGTGGCGACGATTTAGTGGCAAAATGTTTTTGTACTGATTGAATGAACGTTCCGCACCGACTGACATAATAGGGTTTGGCGCCCAACGTTTCTATAGAATTTTGCCCTTGAAGTATATCTTTAATTATTTAAAAATTTTTCGATTATATTTTGATGTTTAATTTAAAAAATTTCTAACAGTTGCAAGTGTTCAATCAATAATGTGTTGAAATATCAATAACTATAAAATTATAGATGCCTAACATTTAATAGCGTTAAAATTAATTAATTCCACGAACGTGTTTAATACCCATAAAAATACGCATTTCGATGGCCCTTATATTTTACGTCCAATAGCGGATTATTATAAATAGAGCGTTTGTATGCGTAAATAATAATAATAACCGTTATAGTGAATTATGGAGATTTAAGGAAACAATTTTTTTTTTATTATGGTATGTTCGTAAAAAGTTAAAAAATTTCTCTCGGTAGAATTATACGTATCGTTTAATAATATATATTTGTACATTTGAAGTATATTTATTACATCCTGCAACTATAAATCATTATACATTTTGTATGTAATAATATTAACATATACATAATTACGTGATGAATATCACTTTAATTAAGTATAATTTATAGACCAACTTTAGCATAATCATTGAAACAATAGATTGTATTAATTCTTTAACATTTAAATACGTTTTATCACTTAAATTGTCATTGTACTTTAAACATGTATTATTATCATAGTTCTATAACTGTAACTGGACGTAATAGTGTTTTAAAATATAAATCGTAGCTTAAGAACACATTAGATTTTATAGTATCTTTATTAATTTTGTTGAATGTTTTTTTTATGTAACTTAAAGTTTAAATATAACTTTGAAATTAAACACTATATGATCAAAAAATAATAAATATTTAGTCTACGTTCACAGTGAATAATATGGTGTCTTTCATAAACGTGCACAATATAGAAACTGTTAAATTGAAATATAGAATGACATTTATATGTCGTACAACACGTATTTTTTTATTAATTTTCTATTACGTATATATTAATAAAAAAATTACATTTTTGTAGATTTTATTTACTTTCTTATTTTGTTTTCGTATTTGAGCGATAGTACTTTTTTTTGTTCCTTACACCGTCCGCGTTGTCCTTGGTACCTAAGTTAGATATTTCAATCGTACTAATATAATGAATAATGAACTTTAAATTCATAAAAAATTTATTTATATATAAATATATATATTCGTTTACGCAAATAGTAATTGACTCATTTATATTGTGATTTAACATATAAAATATAAAAACCAAACACCATTATATTATTTTTTATATTGTTTACTTTAATTAAGTAAGCAAGTATACGTTATTGTGTCATTTATAATACGAAATAAACTGTTTTACGAAAACAATATTAGAAAACGATTTGTTTTTAATTTTAGAAAACGTTTTTGGACGCTTTTTTGAATCGAAATTAGTACTAATAAATAAAAGTGATGTATAAACTCTAAAAGTAAAAAATAACTCGTTTTTTTCTACTTAATACAATTCGATTGCGTCAATCGAATCAAAGTAATAATAAAATATTAATTTATTTAAAGCGCTTGTCCTCAAATAATATGTTTGTCATTGTCTTTTCCTTATTAGTTCATTTGTATAGCATTACCACATAATTATTACGCTAGGTGAATTCCAGTTTGAGTTCTATTTCGAACATTCCGTTATTTACTTGAACTTGTAGAATCAAATGCTTTTTGTGAAAACTTATTTTCTTTGTATCTAGTAACTATATTATGTAAGACCTTAATAATGTTTCTAAAGTTGGAATTAAATTGTATTTCTAATCTTTATTTTTTGATTAAGTATTCTTAATCGAATCCCCGAGTAAAACTATTACAAAGGACAAATTTTGATGTACTTTTCTAACACGAGATATTTATTTTCTCAGAACACTATAAAACTTTTTATACTTTTCTATGATAGTTCCAGGTACCACATTTATTTAAGATAGTTTTGTATATTTTAAATAGCTTAATAATATTCGATTACCCTTTGTATTCACAAAAAGTTTAACAATTTTTCATTCTTCATTTTAGTGATATACAGGTTTCGAATAATACGATATCTATGTTTGAATTTTCACTAATAAATTATATTCCTTAGTGAATAGATTATTCAGAATTTTTTCGAGTGTGACAAGTTTCTTTTACAGCGCATTTATTTATTTATTTTTGGGAGATATAGGAATGTTGATAAAAATATTCATAACATTTACTACATTTATAATAAACGAAGAAGAGATTTAAAACAAATGATATGAAAAATCTGAAAGTATTTATACATACATAAAATAACGCGAAGCTATTTAATCATTTATTTGGTGTATTTAACACCCACAAAATATATTATTTGATAGGTGCAATATATTTATGAATATGTATATGAGTAATGTTAGGGTGTATATGGTTTTGCATAAAATATTACTAGATATACACACATAAACACACTCACGTTCGTAAAATATAGCATAATACGTACAATTAATATGTTATTACTTACACTAAGTTAATATACACACTGCAAACACCAATATAGAAATTATTTCGCGCGTAAAATAATAAAACTTATGAAATATGCGAATCATTATTGCCTACACTTTTATTAAACCTTAAACTTTGTATCACCGTAATAAGAAGTGGATTATTAAAACTCTGCATTTGTAAAACGTATATTATTTTTGTTAATTATTATAAGTGTTCATAACTCGTATAAATACAATTAATCCCATACGAGTTAATATAAAATACGTACTTGTAAAACATTTTTATACGTTATATTGTAACGCAGTGAGAGGTAAATTCCTATAATTAATTAATGAATAAACTAAATATTGCAGCGTGGATAAAAAAATGGTAGTGAATTTTTTCGAAACTATTGTGTTTCGTCAAAATAAATACGGTACGAATTATATTACGGCTAAATTTTTGTTCAAATTACACAAGAGAACTTTAATTTTTTTCTTTTACATAAATTGGTGAATGTAAAATAAATGAGTTATTAAATTATAAATAATATACATCTTCACCAATATGTATATACGTTGTGTATATTGTATTTATTTTGGACTGCGAGCTAATCATTAAGAAAGTTCGTTATATCGATTCGGTTACAAATCAAATTTTATTTATTTATTCATTCTTTGTGTTGGTATTTAGTCAAACGAAAAAAACGTAATGGCTTTAAGCTTAAAGAATAAGAATAATTTTTAAGTCAAAAAAAATTATTTAAACCTAATATTTGATACTATAGTAATTTAAATTTCTATGATTAGTTGTACCTAAAATACCGCTTTTAAAAATGTCACAATATTTAAATTTATTACTTAGATTATAAAATAGTTACTTATTAAATGATAATACTACAATTGTTATGCTCTAGGGAAAAATATATATCAATTTAGAGTTTAGACGTACTAGTATAATTTCGTTACAATACTTATACGCGTCAATCTGTTACATATAATAACTAATTACCTTAATTCTATTCTAGGCACATTATTGAAAATTGTTAAAACGCTTCGTTATAACAATTAAATTTGTTTCATTTGTTTTATTACGTTGTGATAATTAATTATCTCACCATAAATGTAATGGAATATTCGATAGATATTTTTCAATTCCGGTTATTATTTATGTAATCAAAAATCAACTTAATGGAAAAACAGTAAATGTGAGCTCACTATACTTCAGTTTAGTGTAAGAAACTTTTTACTTTTATTTTGGACGAGATATTTTGTACGGTAAATTACATTAGTTTAAGAATAAAATAAGTTACTAAAAATATAACACTCTGTGTCCGATTATATATGTCTTTATAATATGATTTTAGAATCCATTAAAAACTCTTGTGTTTGTTTTTTTAATATTATTCGTAGGGGTATATCTGATTTTGTAATAGTCACAAATTATTCAAACATTAGGTTCTTTTTAAAATAGTGAGATGGATAATCAACAAAATTCACTTATCGTTCAATGGTAAGAATAATAATAGTATTCATATATTCGTCGTTTATAATATATAAATATATAAACCCTATACGAATAAACGTTGAAACTATCCGAATTCACTAAAACATTCCACTATAGTTACTAATACATATAAATATCATTTGGAAGAGGGAGTTGATTTAAATACGCTTTCGTTATAACTTAAATAATTTTCAAGTAGATATTTTAGAGCTTAAGTTCTTCTGATATATAAGTCCAAAGTCTTTAAAATATTTTAAGTATTGTGGGTTATTTATGTTTCATTGATATATATATATTTATTTATTTATTTCACAATAAACATTTAACAATTAATAAAAAATGAACAAAAATTACGATAAAATTCATATTTGTGTATGATTGTAAATCATTCAACATGTACAACATTAAAACAAAATGTAATTTTATTGACTTGCATGAAATGCTGGCAGACCTCTTTATATACAATGTAAATGTTTCACAATTCCTGACATTTTGTTAATTACAATTCCCGCGAATAACAAAATAAGATACGCGTCAAAATGGTTTCATATGGAATACTCGTCTATACAAATACAGTAACATCAAGAACAATCGTAATACACATTAATATTCGCATTCGGCGAAAATGTGGAAAAACTTTTGTAACTATTACGTGAACAACGTTAGAAAATAATTCTGATTGGTTCTGTATGACAGTATACTATATTGTATATAGCGAAATATTATTATAATTTTTATCGATTAAATTTAGAAATCCAAACGTCAATAAACAGTTTTTTGGACAAATATAGTTTTCTTATTAAACAAAATTAAATTAAATTTACGACCAGATATTAAAAAAAAAATTACGTTTCGTTTATATTTGCGTTATGAAACGTTTTTCAAATTCACTTATTTATGTTCGACAATTTCAATCTCTGAACTTGTCGCGATTACTTTTATCGAATTAGAAACGGCGGTAACTTATCACGAAAATATTATAAATATTGTAGTTATTCCGGCGACGCGTATTATTTCTATCATTTTTTCTCATAATTTCAATAACATACCATTTATAAAGTGCTTTACTCAAATATTCTCAACTTTTAATATAACACGTATACGTATATTATGTAAAATAACAACAGGTGTACTAGAGTATAACTGAAATAAGAATCCCATTTAAAAAGTAAAACTTTCAAGCCTTATAATACAAAAATATGATTACACGTTTGTGTTATTTATGTACCTTATTTATGAAATATAGATTTTTAGAAACTGGTCGCTAAAATATAGAAGATCGAATTATTCCGAATGATTCCAAAATGGCATAATATGAAATGACTATAATGTATGACACACGTGACTTTTAATTAGTACATTATAGATTCAATTTGCCATATAAATATTATATTGCATTTTCATCAATGTCGCATAAGGTCCGCTAATTATTTTCAAGTCGTAAAATATAACAGTTAATTATTATTTACTTTTATTATTAAATACACCAGGTCATGCACATAAATAATATATATATATATATGAATACATTGTATATTTAAGTAAAATTATATTAAAATGTCTATGAGGAAATTTAAATCTAGACAATTTTTATTCTCAAAATTACTAGTAGGCAATTGACATATATATTCACATTAAATTGTAAAAGGAAAAATATAACGATTGCTAATTTCGAAATTATTAGTATTGATTATTATTATTCGTTTTGTATATAGATAAATTAGTTTTAGTGGAAAAATGGAGTTTGAAAATTTTATGTAAATTCAACGTATTTAATTATTGTTAAGATACATTAATATTTCTTTATTAGTGATGAACTTAATAATATATTTGTATTCTGAAAAATAATGAAATCGATATTTTAATAATTATAGCTATAACGTAAAAAGTAGATCGTGAAGTTTAAAGTTTGACAAATTTTTTCTCAAATTAATTCTCAACATACAGTGGTGTTAGGTAAAATCAATAAACACTTAATAACGTTATCCTAAAAAAGTCGCACGTACATAAAAATTAATGGATACAAAATAAAAGGGATTTCGTCGTAGTCATTTCGACGTTATCGATTTATATGTATTGTTTGATTACCGACGTTGAAGTTAATACTGCTTGATATATCCAGTTCAACCTTTTTAACAGCCTAACCATTTCTAGGAAGACGTCTCCAAAGGGGCTGATTGAGCGGCAACTATAATCCTATGGCGTTTAAAAAGGACCCAGTTCGGAGACCAGCTTAAGCTATTTTGGATATTCATCTCAACGCTCCTTCTCCTCTCCACGTTCATACATATTCAACAATTTCATGCATATTCATCTAGATAGGCCGCATGAAATGGACTTTTAAGAACGCAAAATGAGGATATGCTTGTGACACAATAATTCCGCCTTAACACATATTTTAATTCGAATAACTTATACCTTATTGTTTTGTCCTAACGTGAACAACGTACGGAGCCGGAAGAGATAGAAAATTTAACTATTAGTCTAATCCGTAACGTCGAGGAACGCGGAATACATTTATTGTTTCAACATTTCCATACACCGTAGCCGAACATCTTATAGTAATTAATAGTGTGACGTATTTGAAGGATAGGATATTTCGTATAGAATAACTGTTTACATTTTTCGGTAATGTGCATTTTAATTAAATGTTTACGAGACATGAAATAATAAGTAATTTACACCAACACGGTAGAATTAAACTAAACACAACTGAAGGAGTGCGATCTGAATACGAATTAAATAATTATTGCCTATTGAGTACGTGGTTCCATTGGTATAATACATCACATTTAGTCTGGTTATACGTTTGACTGTGGAGAGAACTAATAGAAGAATTCATCTTATTTGATTTATCTTTTAGTTTTTAATCCATTTACCTTTAAAGTATAGAAATCATTTAAGGTCGAATAAATGGTGTACTGAGTGTCATCGGTAAGTGAATGAAATGGAAAGAGGTGTTTCGAAAAACGTCAATGGGATGAATATTTGAAGATTTCGCGGAATGAAAGATACAATTACCTAAGTAGGTAAGGCTATATACTTTATACAAAGATTTTATGGAAGCAATCGAATGCCGACCACTTTTATTTTTGCCTTCAAATTTTAAACCCGTTATAAGTGTACGAATGATTGAATTACTACTTTTGAGTAAAGTCGATCCAATTTCTTTAGTTATTATTTATAATCTGATGTATTCTCGAGACTCGCTATATATTTCATCTTAATATTTTCAATCATTTTTTAAGACTCGCCTAAAGGTTTAAGTGGTTTATTTGATATATAAGATAAAAATTAGACTCGAATCCTTTGAATTTTTTTTGGTTCACTATTGTTATATAATAGTAAACCAAAAATGATTTATAATTATAACAAAATTAAATTTTAAAATTTAAAAATTTAAAAATGTTTAAATTTATAACAAAGTATGTTATAAATATTGTAAGTTATTTTCATTTTGATTAGGTACATCGTTATTTTCTTTTTTTTCGTTTAATTAATTACGTTTGTTAAACTATAATGGTTTTTTTTCGTTAGTATTTTTCTTTCAATCGTTATATGCAAAATATGTTTGTATAAATAAACAATTTTAGGCCCTGTGTAAAAGTAATAATCTTTTACACAAATAGATTTTAAACGTTTACAATACGCAGCAACACTTAAAATCTAAACTATAAAACCCTATCAAATAATGAAATATTTGTAATATTTAATATAGATATTAATTGAATGAAAAAATGAACGAATATAAATTAACGTATAGAATTGTTGCTTATAGATGTGTAATAATAAAGCAAACCATATTTTATAGAAATATACGGATAATGACGTTGAAATTAATGAACAACTAACCAGGATTCGGGTATCAACCATTTGGTGTACGTGTCTTTGAAATGTATGTGTTGGTTAAATAAAATATCCTCATCTTCTACCGATTTTTGATTTTGGTCTCTTATTAATAAATCATATTTAGTTGATTCTATATACGACGCCATATATTTCCCTACGGTGCAGTTCAAGTTGACAGTTGAAAATTAAAAATTTTGCGTCAATTTAAATCATACCAAAGTAAACATAGTTTAAGCAAGATCTACTTGATCAAAAGAATGGATCACAGTTCACATTGATATTAACCAATATATTATTTTATTACTTTATGCCACGAGCACAACTAAAATAATAGAGATCCTAAGAATAATCATACATAATATTATTAATATAATCACAAACTTCGATTGTAGATGGAATTATACATTCATCAAATATTTGAATTACGCCTTGAACAAATTCTTCGTAGAATCATTTATGAACGGCTGAAAATGCTGTCAAGTGCAACCTATCTTGCATAGGCTCCACCAATAGTATCACCGAGACTTGATAGTTGTAAAGTATTCGATTAAGATAAGTTCGATGTTTATTAAATCGTACAATCTAAATGTACTAATAATAAAATTCTTCAATCAGTTTTGATATGGAATTTATCATTGGGTTTCTGTGCGTATATATATAAGACTAATAGCAAATATTCTGGATATCGTTATTATAATATAATTTGGAGCAGATAATGCCGTTAAAATCGATTGAAATGACGTACGAAATTGTAAGTAATAGGTATGAAATAAAGTTCACTACCAAAAATGACCAAGAATATCGATGTTTATTTAATCATAAGAGCTTCTCATTTTCTGCCTCAATAAATAGCGTAGACGTTAAAGATGTCGATGAATTCTTATTTAAAGGATACTGGACCCTAGAACTCCTATAAATATAATACGTTGAAATTGGTTTACGCTGATTTTTTAAAGTAAATTTCGAACGTATATTGAAACTTCTATAAAAATAATACTTATTATTATTATGTACGTTCGTATGTAATAACTAATGTACGTAATCGTTTAAGGCTATCAATAATAATAATATGTTGAAAATTATATTATGTATCTAAAGGATGTCATAATAACGATTTATTGTTTCTGTCTATCATGCGTGACGTAGAAAAATTACGCTTCACAAATTCCAAATTCTCCTTTCTACGTTAACGATATTTCTTGTTGGTATATTAGGTAAAAATATTTCATAACTCTAACTGTAAATTCATTTTAAAACGATTCCAGTAAATGTTGTGTATTTCGTCGGGTGTAAAAAACGAAATGAAAATATTGAAACAATGAACGAACAAGTCGTAAAAATATAAAACGCGAGCGTAATTTATTATAATATATTATACAAAAACGTGTTTTTGAAAATAATAATTTTTTATCAGGTGACGAACATTGAGTGTAACCATTTGTGGCACTACCGACGAGTGGCACATAAAAAAATTTGAAATACGTAATTGGTCGTTTCAACGGCTCTCGACGTTATATTTTTGAGTCATAACTCAAGTTGATTTATTCCAGTGGCGTATACGTAGTTTATCGAAACTAATTCAGAATTTGATCATTCCAAGGGGTTACTGTAAATGTTCGCACGATATTATCTGTGTATAAAAATAATCGGACGAACGTATATTACAACGAATCCGGGCTAAATAATAAATTTGCATTTCCGTTGTTCAGTCACCTAGTTTCTATACATTATTCGTATAGGTCGTTCTCTCCCCCTTCCACTCGTTTCACATCGTGTATTCGAAATCGAAAAGGTTACTGATAATATATATTATAGACCAATGGACGTAGGAGGTTGGTCCACCGTACTTGTCAACAGAATACAAAGATTGATAGCCTCGTGGAAAAAACCGGGAGGGGTTGTTTTTATTTTTACAACAAACAGAGATACAACCGACAACACTACCTGCTGCACAGTGCACATACACACACACACATACACACACACACACACACACACACAAACTTTCGCTGTAATTGCCACAAGATTTATTCACTCGGAATGTTTCATTTTGAATACATAATATTTTACACCCCCGCGTGTTATAATTTTTTCAATTTTAAATCGTGAAAACCATAAACAATATTGTGGCGTTATCCGCCCATCCGCCCACCGATGCGTTCGCCACTGGTAGGATTTAAACACACTTCCGTACCATTCCTTTCCGAAGAAAATAATTCAACGTTGAAACCACGACAATGTTTTGATAGCTTTATTCAATTTCCTAGAAAAATTATATGGAAATAACAGCGACCAGTTGCTGAGTAGAAACGTTTATATAGAACAGCGAAGTGTTTATGTTAAATATCAAATTGTGATTCGTGAAAATAAAAATAAAAACATTAATGTAAACGTTTTAAATTTAACGCTTACCTTGAAACATATGTGTAAGTTTTATTACTTTGTCGTTTTTTAAGATATAAATACAATTAGGGAATTCCTTTACATAAATAGCCTGCGTTATATTTTTACCATTATTTTCTGTTTACCTTCGTCAAACAAACAGTTCAGTTTTAATTATCCGTCCGATATTAAGTTTAATAACTAATACTATAAAAAATTTACTTGAAAAACATTGTATTCCACAAAGAATTATACAAGGGTCGTATTATACTTAATATAACTCCGTGATTTTTAAAACTACATTATACGTACTCGAGATTACAAAACAAAACATATTTTCAAACAAATTGAAAAATATTTGTTAAAAGAATATCTACAATGAAACAGTATAAAAACAGACTATAATAGTTTGAAGGATGAAAAAAAGTTTAATATATAATCACGTTTATTCATCTAAATAGATTGTATATACCTATGTTTAATACAACGAATGTATTTTTATATTATTTTTAAAATGTAATAACGGTAATTCAATTTTGTGATAATTTAAATCAATGATGTAGTAAAAAACATGTCAAATATCATTAGTGTATTACTTAAATTCGAATAAATATATGTATATAAAACAATTAATATTAATAAATTATAAATAAATTCCACATTATAATAGATACAACCAACATTTCATAAGTGTTTGACACTATGTTTAACGGTTGAAATTTAAGTTTTAAATTTAACTCTGACACTAGAATCGATTCATATTACAATAACATTATTAATTTTGTACAAAATAATGTTTTTAAATTGTAATTAGATAGATTTTTATTTCTAATCTGAAAATTAATTGTTAAATTTTGTAAAAGACTGTAGTGAATGATAATGTGGTTAAACTAAAGGGAAAATGTTATGAAGATATCTAAAAAAAAATCGTAAATCAAAGATGACAACTTTTCATTGGAGAAAGTAAAAACATAAAAAAATGTTAAGAAATAAATGGAAATATTTGAGACAAAAGTTTTAAAACCATAAATCACAGTTACAAATATGTGTGTGTGTGTGTGTGTGTGTGTGTGTATATTATTAGATTTAAAACGAATATTTCTTGCAATATCTCTCTATATAATAATTGAAAAGCCAAATTGGTAAATATTTATTATTATTATTACAAACAAATTATTTTACATTTGTGTTCACTAGATTATAAAAAATATTTGCATATATTTATAATATACATCTAGTAAAATGTTTAATAATTTATTCTTAATCAAAAAAAAAATACAAAGACAACTCTTTTATGATTATATTCGGTTTTGTATGTAAACCAAATTTTTATATTTATGAAAAGATATTAAATTAAAATATGATTCCCGTATTAATACGAATGTATAAAACATAGCTAGAAATATTATGAAAATAATGAATAGTATTATAATTATTTTTTTAAACGATTTTATATTATTTTAAAAATATTATATTTTATATCATTCTATAAAAAAAATCTCTATTTAATATTTAATTTTAAATAACTGAGATATGAAAATTTGCATCTGCGTTATAATGGATATCGACACAATATTGTCGCGTACACTAAACATTTTAAATTATTTCGTTAAATATTAACGACGTATTTTCATTTGTTTAAATATAATGAAATTTAAATTTCAAGTCTGCTAAAATAAAATAAATAATCACACTATTCATACTGCTAAAATCGTATTATTTATATATTTGGAGTAAAAATCCAAAATATTTAAAAAAAGACCACGTTTTTTTAATGAGGTTATCAATATAACTATAGTACAACTACGAATACTTAACAAGTGCTACATATATTTTTGACCGGGAGATTTGTTATAATTAAAACTATAAGGATTAAAATTATTTAAAGTTTTAACTTGACTTCTTTGAATATTCAAATTATAAATTGAAATTGTTCGAAAAATTTATTTAAGCGGAATAAATTAATAAAATCCGTAATTTGTATCCAATACAAACTCGGGGAAAGAATAATTTTTTAAAATTTACTGTATACTGGGAGTTATTATACTAATAAAAATATATAATCGGGTTGTTACTCAAAAACAAACGATATTGCCATTATATTTATTTGACATTATATTAATTAATAACTAATCACATACTACGTAGTATACATAATATTATTATTTAATCTGTTTATTTTAATTATAAAAGCTATAACGATGTAAATTTAATTATTTTACGTAGGTATATGAAACCGTTCACGCATTATTATTGCTTGTATTCTGTTATGGAATGTAAGAATGTTATAATATATTATTATTAGGAAAATAAAAAACCTGCGTATATTTAACGCGTTATAAAACAAATACGATTTTCCTCGACCGAAAGTATTTAAAAGCAAATAACTTCGTAAACTCTTTTTTTTAAATATAACAGCCAGTTATAACGTTTCAAATATATTTAATTATGTCGGCGAACAAAAGGCAATGTGTATTTGTTTAGAAATATTGTGTATTTAACAATTTACGCGCGACGTGCGCGACGACACGGAAAATAAATCGTAACCTGCATCGGGTTTAAAGTTCTTTGTAAACATAACGGAATTCGATAGAGGACTGGACCGTTCGGTGAATTATGGTAACTTAAAAATAATATCACGTATCGAAACGACTTCAATATCGACCGGCATAACTGAAAGTGTGATAATAATCGTTAATTATAATAACGCTGTACGAAACCTTCGTTACTTTATTATAGGCATTCGCGTCGTTTGGATGGTTTCAATTGTTTCCCCGGCAACGGTGATTTGGGATTATTTCTTAAATACTTCGGCAGCGAAAATGCCCGCGGCGATAACTATTGTACGAAATTATTTTTAACTGATCCAACGATAATGGACGTATATACGAAAAAAAAGCCTCTTGTCTTCCCCACCACTGAAAGAAAAACGCCCATCGCCCGTGGAGGTTTTTAGCGTGGCGTTTTTCTAACCCTCGCCGGCGCTGTCACGATCACCTACATCACCCGTCGCCACCCTTTTCTTCCAACCTGCGTCCCACAGCGCGCGGCGGGCTCGGGTCAATATTGGCCACGATGGCAAAATACCAAAGTGTCCCGTTTTAATTACGGCGATTAAGTTCACTTCGGTGGCCAAACATTAATATCGGCCGGGCGGCACCGTGGGCCAAACAAGAAATTTGCGGGCGTCTGCAAAAGTTGCACTCGCCAAAGGAATATCCGGCACGCCGGTCACGTAAAGCCAGGCACTGCCGAAACCGAAAGTCTCTCCCATGTCGTTGTCCCCGGTGAATTCAAAAGTACGTCCAACCGAACAATAATGAAAAACATCTATTTTCCCCGCGAAACGACCTCGTTTCCCCGGTCACGCCACACTCTCGCTGTTTCGCTCAAAAATCGGTATACCTCCCCCTCGTCATAATATAGCCACAGTATACCTGTAACAACTCCTTAAACGACTGGGTCTTCCGTAACCGCTCTTCTCTCTCCGCCATTACCAGCGCCGCACGTCGTCCGAGACATTTTTAAAATGGAGAAACCCATATGGGCCATCGTGGATGTGTGATAAAGATAATGACATGTATAGTGCCGTATGCTATTGCTACGGCCTACGATCGATGGATGCGAGAAAAGTTCCTTTTTTCATGGTACAAAAAAACAATTACGGTTTTGAAATTTAAAATTAAGTTACCTACACAATTTGTTCACTGTTGCGTATATTAATTAATTTATATATTCGTGTATGTATACATACACATATGTATGTATGTATAATATATTAGTATATTACTATTATATACTAATATAATATACTCATATATTAATAATCAATAAATTTCAAAATAAACAGCGTAAAATTAGTGCAATTCTACTAAAAACACCATGTCTCTTGCAACCAACATTTTGATTATAAATTAATTTTTGTACGCTATAGTTACATAGCGTTAAAATACATTACCTATGCCATTAAGTCAATAAGTGAAAATGAAATATCAAAAGAGAGTTAATAAATCAATTCCGAGTTTTACGATAAAATGTATTATATCTGTATACCTAACTACGTTGTTTCGTCGTTTCTCTCTTCGCACACTCTTGTTTTTCTAATACTATACGTAATTACAGAATTTATTATAACTATTTCAGCTATTAAACTCATTAGGTATGTACATGATTTAAGTCGATCATCTAATAAAAATTGGTCCTAAGTAGATATTCACCTTAAAATATTTGACGACACTTGTTCTATTAAAAAAATAGCTATATTTATATTTATATTAATAAAAAGCTATATTTCACAATTGTCGGTGTCGTTTAACATAAATAGGTTTAATTTTAAATTAAAATTAATACTCTTTAAATAATCAAAATGAAAATATTAGTCACAAAAATGGTTTGAGAGTTCATAGTAAATTGACGATGAGTATTATAATTTATTCGTCGAAAATGGACTATTTCTGGTTATTTATGAAGTCATATACGAAATAAAACAAAAATATACCGTGCATTATCACGTTTATTATTTGTTTCTCGATTTATGATAGAAATTTACTACCGCCGGAAATATTTCAAATTAAAAACCTATGATCGGTTTCACATTTTAACGATCATACATTATTAATTCCTATTTTATCAATAATATTCAGCAAAATCAGTAAAGAACACAAATCAGTTAAATAATTCCCGTGGTTATAAAATTGTGTTGTTTCAAAACACATAACCTCGATATATATATTTATTTATTCGTCACGTGCAAAAGTAATTACTATTATTGAATTTTCTACGAAATTTGTTAATATTTATCATATAACATAGTCGTCCGTACGAGCATAAGTAAATATTTTCCTTGAAAACCATAATAATAATGCGAAATAATTATTTCAAATTACGAAAAAATAAATCATTTATTAATATTTTATAAATGTAAATCGGTATTCTACATTTAATTATCGACAAAATATAAAAATAGGCATTTTGTATTTAATAATTTTACGTTAAGCAAAACTTATAATTACAACTTGTTCGAATGATTATATTCGTATATTAACATGGATTTCATAATAACATAACTAGTTGTTTAGTATGTTTTGACTTAAGACCCCGGTCTAGCACGACGACGTCGATGAGTTATACTGGACGTATTTCTCATACAAAATGTATATGTTCGTCATTACGAGACTATTGTCGTCGAACTGGTGGAATATTAGCGTTCGTCGTCACATGCCACAAGACTTGACTGATATTGACAACGTATGACTTCGTCTATATTTCGGTTTGAGATCTAACACGATGGGATGTTTGTTCAAATAGTGTAAAATGAACGTTATTATGCCAGTGTGGCGTATTTCTAATCGTCTGTCCGAACGAACGGTTTAGCATAATATTTACGGCTTGTTGAATATGTAAATTGCACCGTGACGGCAGACCAACAGATATTCGGGAGAGAGCGGATATACATTATTATTCCGATCGACGGATTGTCGTAGAAATTCCATATATAATATAAACGTTATACAGTATACTGTTTAGCTGTGCACTGACGTCTTAGACGGCGTGTGACGCCTAGTAAGCAACGACCCAATCCACGACCATGATAATAATAAATTAGAACCGACGTCTGAACAAACACTAATGGTAGTATTCTATATAAATTACGTTCAAATGAAAAGAGTTACCTCAAAATTCGATTAATTTTTAGTAATTATTGAATATTTTGAGCAAATACGTATTCGATAACATTATTAAAGAAAATTATTATAGAAAAAAATTGCTCCCGCTTTGAATTATACCATTTGTCTATTGAATGATATTACCAATTAATTGCGATTGCGATAGAGCGTAAGTAATAACGTACAACGCAAAAAGCGTTATAGTTTTTTCTGAAATTGTAGTGCTCGAATATTATATTGAAATTCCCAATATACCAATCAATATGAAACGCGTATAAAACTATTTTCTGTGCACCATATATTAAATATTAGTATACAGGCGTATTAACAATACAATTTCGAAACAAATATTTTTCGTCTTATTTATTACATATAAAATAAAATAAAACGATACAATTTTACTTTTAGTTAATTCGCTATATTTTCTGGTTATGGCTTATAACGAATATATATACGCCAATAAAAAATATGCTACGAACAATATGTAACTGAAATTGCCAAATTAATGCTTTAAATTTTAACATATAATAAAATATTTTGCTCTCTTAAATCATTTACGAGAGAAAATAACTATATCTAAAAATTAATTTTTGAAAAGAATTACCCTTATATAATGTTATATAATATTCGTTATTAATCGCTTAAAGCCTAAAATTGAGACTTTTAAATTATTCCTCGTAAATAATTATCAATTGTTCCGAGATTAAAATTTTTATCTTAAAGGATACTAAATAATTAAACCGTTCAAAAAATTTAAATGCCCACTATTTAAACATATTGAACGTTTATATTAATTTTTTCCGGTTTTGGACGTTAATAATTAATAACATATTCGTTCGACTTATTTCATAATAAAAAGCGTATTATATTTTTGTTTAATATTTAAGACATAATAATTTTACAAAATTGCATAATGCATCCATTATTCCATACTGATATATATAACTTAAAATATATTCTATACTTGTCATTTCGTCAAGTCATTTCTGAAATACAAATTATCCGGGAGGTCTATTTCGTACCAATTTATGCAAAAATTGGAAAAGCATATTTTTTTCATACGACGCGCTGAAGTTCACTGCGGAAAAATACACGAACTTTCTACATACAAAACGGTCATACGACCTACGAATAGAATCCTCTGGTCTCATTATCAGGTCACACATATATTTCGGAACCTCTATTTATCGAACATTTATTTAAAATCTCAAAAAAAAATTTTTTTTTACGTCTAGTTTTACTGTGATGGTAACCATACGAGTATTTAATCACTACCCACAATCTAATAGATATCCCTTTTTAAAAATCAGATTGTGAAATACGAATTTTATCTGTACATCTATTTTAATCGTGTTCATTGTATGTTCAACAATATATGTAATGAAAATTCCTGTTTTTTTGTTTCACTGTCGTTAAATATTATTACATTTTTTTTTTTGTCGTTCTTCTATAGAATTTTCACTCTTTTTCATACTCAACTGTATTGTGTATGCACTTGTAGAATTTATATTCAAATTGATTGATAAATATTTTTTTTAGTTGTAGTTTACATTTTTGACAAATATGCATAATAAACAAATAATATTAATACTATTTTGTACCATTTGTGTAAAACTGACCAATTTACGCTGTAATGTAATAATTATTAAATTATGTAAATTTGAAATACATTTTATTATAATAATAATCATTTATAATATTTGAAATAAAGCTCAACCTAAAAACTTATAGGATTACACATTTTCTTGGAAAGTTTTAATGTGTAAAGTTTATATAACGATATTAGTTTTTAAATCTTCAGCAAAATAAGTATTATACTACAATGTTTTGTTAGTCGATTTTACTGAAAAGGTAAAGTTATTGTATTGTTAAGTAACTAACGTTATACTGATAATAATTTCTTATACAATGTACTTAAACGATAGATAGTTTTATCATTTTATATTGGTGTCCATAACACATGTAGCGTTATTTTCTGTTTATTTATTATTCTTACGCGTATTTTAATTTGTATTTCATACACCAAAACTTACACAAGATATACTATATATAAAAGTAAAAGTGTTTCACATTTTCATATGCGTATTTTTTATAAATATGATTTATTAAAAATATAAAATATGTATATATATATTAAACAGTTCTTGTATGCTTTAAAAAACCATAATTATTCATTTATATTTTGTATAATGTATTTTTAATATAAACATACACACACACACACATACAAAATATTAAGGCGTCTTTACTATATATAGTGTAGCTACCAAGAAAATTTAATTATTCTTCACATAGTTCTCCACTGAATAGTGAGAAACTACTTTATAAAGGGAAGATATTTTTACAATGTACTCTATATATATTATAGAATTGTATGAAATATAAACTTATATATTATTAAAACTACAAAAATACAAATTAATATCCTAACTGTAATTTTTAACAAATACTGTATTTTTAAATAAATTCTAACAAACATTTTCATATAATTATATGCATTAAAATTCAATGTTTTGGACAATATATACATATAAGTATGTGTATGTATGTGTGTGTGTATAATATTATGATTTTTATTCCGATGAATTCCAAAAGTTTCTACGTGTAACCAATAACTACACTATAATATATCAATTTGTTGGCGCGTGTTCACCAAGAAAACCGCTAATAGAATTAAAGTACTCATTAACTATTTTAATGGATATAGACACCATAGGGACTCATTTTATACTTTGGATGAAGCACAATGGTTTGTAACTAACAAGCTTAGAGTAAATCGTGTCCTGTGGAGATCACGAGAAAATTCCCTGATCACGTCAACAAAATCTCAGGAGAACCTCGGGTATTATTTCCGACCCTTAGTTTACCGAAATAAGCTTGCATAGAACAGTTTATTCAGAGAAAGCTTTCAAATTGTATATATATGTACCATATAAACGAAAGCACACTATTTTACCTCAAGATCTTAAGACCAATACTAAGTTTTTCTCATTATTTCCATATATTCTGGGGGTATTTTACATTCGTTTACGACTACCCTACTAAAGAATAATATAGTACAACATTAAATATAAAAAGTATATATATATATATTCAATAACGATTTTGTAAATACTATTTTATATTTTTTAAGAAAATATATGTATAACCGTATTTACCTAATTATTTGTACAACTTTGGTCCTTTTAAATGTTTCTCTTCGTTTCGTATATGTATAATACACACATAATCCATATTCAAGTAACGATTAAAAATAATTTGGAAGTAATTAAAATACAATTCCAAATCAAACATTAATAAACCAAAAAATATTATTTTCAAAATTTTAAGGTATATAAAAATAAACAAACGCGATTCTACATAAATATTGTTCTTATTCGCATGAACACAAATTTTTATTGTTCCGTGAAATTTCATATAACTTAAACCTTACAAATACATAAGTAAAATGAAAATATTTTAATGACTGAAACTACTTAAACGTATTGAGGTATTGTATATTTATTTATTACGTAAACGTTGTTGCGATATAATGTACAAGTTGCATAATACTCCAAGAGAAATATTTCGTACAATAAAATTGTTCGATAAATTAATAAATAAAAAGTTCGTCGATAAATTTTTATAAAATATAATTAATTGAATATTAAGTTTCTGATTGATAATTTTATTAATAATAGGCGTAAATTTATCACTTTTATTCTAAATAAAGTTTTCAGTAATAATATTTGTTTTAAGGCACAATGCATTCGTTAGATCATAAATACCATTGATTGAAATGGAGTTCCATGTATGTATTTCAATAAAAATAAACGTATATATTTATTTTTAAAAATGCTATGCAATGATGCTGCTAAATGATTTGAAATGAAATTGACTTTTATAAAAAAATGTTTCCAAATCTAGGAATTGGGAAGATAATAAAAAATTGAACATAAAAATGTGCGATGAGGTATAAATATATATTATAAATAGTTTCTATAAATTTTCAGTATATTTTTCCATTTGGTTTTTTTTAACTCTTATATAATAATATATGAATATTGTCAAGTTAAAAACAAATGAAATTTAATTGGTATTCATTAAATATTTTGAAAGATTGAATTTAAAAACATTTTACTTATTTTAAATATAAGTTTATGTCGATGTTTATCTACTACCCTTATTTAAATAATACGTTCAACTAGAAAACAATATTGCTAAAATATCATTTAAATTGTTTTTAAATGAATGTTTATATTACAAGCGGAACTCGTAATATATTTTAATTTTCAGTTTAGAAAAAATAATGAAAATATACTAAATAACTATTTTGATTTGGGAAAATTATTCATTTCTCCAATTATATGGAAATTTATGACAATATTTTACATGGAATTCGATTATGTCTAATAAGTAACATAATTAGTGTACGCCTATTTTATCATTATGTTCTTTTTAAAAAATTATACTGACATTTTCATAATTACATATACGATATATTTATGACGATTTCATTTGAAACCAAGTAACATTAAATTCGGGTAATTTTTAATAATGTATGATTTACACATATAATTGTAAAATGTAATATTACGCTTGTGAAAGCTAATAATTTTGGCTACCACAATAAGTAACGATAAAAATTTTATATTATATATTATTTTAAGAAAAAAGGTAAATTATGTTTTAATTTTTTTTGAATCGATTAGTACACAATTATTTGGATTTCTGAGGACTGTTACTTATTAATATATAATTTGAAAAATTGTGAATGCTAAACTTTAGCGAGCGAATGATTTTTTACTTTACTTTAACGTTACAATAGTTTATTAAACTTCCACAGAAGCGAAATATTTTTCGTATACACGTAAATATAAGTATGAATAACAATAGAATTTTTGAATAATGCATTTCATATTTCGTTTATCATCATGCCATGCATATTATATTATCAGTAAACATTTTATTATCTATCATTATAATTATTACTATATATGAATATATATATATATATATATATATATA
>JAIPRN010000279.1:0-99011 GCA_025469175.1 Geopemphigus sp. TES_GeoC_2020 | reverse complement strand
AGAAATATAAAAAAAAAAAAAAAAAAAAAAAAAAAATGTGTAGCTGAAAGTGTGGCAATAAAAATAATATCCAGGTAATTTTTATGTATTGTATTTGTTGTATAGTGCCGCCAATATTTTTGATAATTTTCTCATTAATTTTTACATTGAATGTTTGTACGTTTAGAAAAATTATACTTATTAATTTATTACAATTAGTAATATACAAACAAAATAGGAAGGCACCTATTAGTTTTGAAATGTTTTTAATAATTTAGTTATATATTCTTAGTTTTAATTGTTGAGCAAAGATCAATTCTTATATAACAATACAAAATACAAGTACAATAATGTTCCTTGCGTTTTAAAATTGTTTTATACAAACAACATTCGTTTCATTAGATACAAATTGATATACGTGTTATATAATTTTAAGCCTAATTTGATAATCAAAGTCTTTAAAAGATATAAATATATATATTTGAATTATTATTGTAATGTTTAACTGTGACAAGGAATGCATGCCTCAGTGAACTACTCGTAAAAAATAATTTTTTTTATTCGCTTAGTATTTATAATTATAATTTATTGTATTTAAATATCAAATTATTTAAACTCAAAACTATCAGTATACAAACATGTAATACAGCAAAATTACAGCTAACGTATACCTTTTTGTATTTGGAACATCTATACTAATATCTAATATAGAATAATGACAAAAGTTTCGATAGATTATTTCTATTTGTTAATGGAAGTGAAAAGTAATTCTACTTTTTTTGTACTATAAGTTTAACAAATTAACTTATAAGATTGTGAACAGATAATAAAATTATAAACAGTTTAAACTGACCAATTTTTCTTACCAAATTGTATATATTTATAAATGTATCTGATCAGTTTTCCTTTTTTTATTTTTAAATAGATATTGAATTATTTTATTTGATAAAAATCAAAAAACTAGTCCAAAAAGCATAGAAATTAATAGTACAATCAAAAAAACTATTTTAATTTTAATTACGTTTAATAATAATATAAAATTAATTGAACCTAGCACATATGTTTTTACACAATTATCTCCATTGAATAGTGGACAACAAATTGTTGGTATTTAAGGATGTCTATTTTTAAGTTTCGAATTTTAATGTAAAAACTCAACTGTGAATAGAAATTAAAAACAATTAATAACTAAATAATAGGTTATATTAATGTTACCAATTAATTAGTATGTTATTTATAGCAATTACGTTAAAAGAGTTCACATATTACACGTCATAAAGAGCTAAATGTCTGTCTACCATGTAAATCTATTTTTATCGTAAATTTATTATTTAATGCTAATTATTTACAAATTGATTTTGTTTCTTCCTAAAATACTTCTATGAAAAGAAAACGATATATATTGTACTCTACGATACTATGATTAATCAGTTGATTATTTTATTCAAACTATAAACTAATGTTGGTGTTGTTGACTTATATATTTTTATGTAATTTTTTTAACAGATTATAAAATATGAAGTCTGTTTTAAAGTCTTTGAGTGCTAAGCCTCTACACCGATTACTGTCAACCATGTCTAGACCCTTGAATCCTGTACAAGAAGCAGCTCTTGAAGAGCAATGTATTCTGGTTGATCAGCATGATCACGAGTGCGGTTTTGCTAGTAAACGAGACTGTCATCGACTAGTAAATGGCCATATTCCGTTACATCGCGCTTTCAGTGTTTTTTTGTTCAATACCAAGGATGAGCTTTTATTGCAGCAACGTTCATCAACTAAGATCACATTTCCCAATCATTTTACCAACTCCTGCTGCAGTCATCCTTTGTACGAAATAGAGGATGAACGGAACGATATGGAAGGTGCTAAAGCTGCAGCTTGCCGTAGGCTTGAATTTGAACTGGGCATTCCTAAAAAACAATGTCAACCCAACGACTTGCAATATATAACCAGAATAAGGTAAAAAATTAGAAGTAAATTTCAAATATTTCTAGTGTTTTAAATCGATTGACAGGCATTTTATTTGATTTTAAGGTATATGTCTGATGGAGATGGTACTTGGGGTGAACACGAAATTGATTATATATTTATTTTACACAAAGATGTTACATTAGACCCAAATCCTGATGAAGTAAGTACTGCTTTATACATTCCCAAGATGAAGATGAATAAATTTTTGACGAATTTGAATTATCCAATTACGCCGTGGTTTAATTTAATTCTACAAAATGAATTAACAAAGTGGTGGGAAAACTTGAAATCTCTGGAAAAGGTCATGGATCATAAAAATATTATTACTTATTGAAGAAAAACAATTTAAAAATTTAAAAAAAAAAAAAAACGAAACAAAATGTTGGGATTGCAAATATTCATAATCTAAAAAAACTCTTGAAATTAATTAAACAAGAAATTTGATAATTGATTTATATTTACTAAATGTTTAATTACTATTTAAAGAATCAAATATAAAACTTTATGAACTGTTGACTTTAAAAAAAAATCAAATGTATTTATGACAGAGTTCATATAATTACGAGTAATTTTAATAATATTGTTGTCAAACGAGTAAGAATAATTTTATTTTGTTATCGTTATTAAAATTTTAAACGTATGTTGATATTTTATTTATCTATGAAAAAAATTACCATTTGAAGATATGTATTTTGCTTTCTATTGCGCTTATATTATTAACATTTATAAAAATAGGGTTATTTTATTATCTATTATATATATAGTGACTAAATATGACATAACATTCACATTCTACTCAAAACAGAAATTAAATATTAGTAATAAAGCAAAAAACAATTTTATAAAGTACTCTATTGTTTCATGGGTGTATCAATGATTGTAAATAAAAAATCAAATATTCAAGCGATTACATTATCACTGAGATATTTTTAAAACCATCCCTGATAATAAATAAATAGATAAAATATTGGTTTTTGGTTATATAATAAAATTCTACCAATTACAAATGTTAATAAAGTGTCAAGTAAAATATTTGGGAAAAAATAATAGCGAATATAATATATATATAAGAATAATTTTTTTGTACGCAAATTTTAGAAACATAAATAATATACATTTGGATATGTAAATTGTTATTATGGTATGTTTTTATTTTCAATAAAATAAATTATAATTAAATTTATATATTCAATGTTTCTTTTTTATACCAAAGTTAATATTGTTTTAACCGATTCAATTAAAAATATTTCCTTTTAAATGGTTAAATAATATGATTATATTTTAATATTAATCTCCATTGAATTTTAATGTGTTAAAAAAACTAAATTAATCTTATTTATTTGACAGAAAAAAACATTACCGAATATTTATAACTTTTAATTTCAAAGAAAAATTAACAATGGCTAAATCTATTTACAATAATAATATATTTACCAAGTCTTTAAGACTTTAATTTTGTTCTTAACAAAATATAATAATTAATTCCAATATCACAATAGAGAAACTTCGTGTTTGAAGAAACTTCAAACTATGAGTTCAAGCGATTAGTTAAAATAATTTAAGCGATAAATCGATATTAAATTATTTGAACACTAATTTTTCTTAAAAAAATTAATACACAATATATATATATATATAAAACATAGTTTAGAATTAGTCATCATTATTGTTTTTTTAAATATATATATATATATAATTAAACTAAAATCTATTAAAATTTCTGTATATTTTTATTTTGAAAAAGTGTTATATTAAACACCTGCAGTACACGCGACTAGACATTCATATTAAATTTGTTAAACAGCAAATGGACATTATCCCACTAATTTAGTTTAATTCGACGGTGAAGAATCAGTGACTTTTGGTTGTTTTCGAACATTAGCTGCTGGTTGTGGAATTTGTGATTGCATTACAGACTGCCTATTACGACTGGGTGATGAAGCAAATCTATGATGAGGAACACCACCAATATGATTGGTTGATTGCTGTGGTTGTTGTAACGATGGTCTGCTATTGGCTTGCCGTTTGGCATCTGATACTACTATCTTGGTTATTGTTTGTGATACTTGTGGTTGAGCTGTTGTGGCTAATGGCGATTGATCTCTCTTAGTGTTTTTTGTTGTTGGAGTAGTTCCGTTTGGAGTTATCATAGACAATAATAATTCTTGCATAAAAAAACTACGGTCAGCACGATCTACGTCCAATTTTTGTTGTTCGGACTCAGTGAGTGGAGCATCAATATATCTAATAATAACGAATTGTTTAATATTTTAAAACTTTGAAAATAAAAATATAGAATTTTGTATAATAAAATATAATGGTTAATACACATACTTTATTAGAAACTGTGATGAACTATTGCGGGTAGATTGATTTTGGTTTGAATTTGGATCTACTATTTGAATACTACGCAAGTTTGAAGATGTACTGGCTGCTTGGGTTGGAATCCCTGATCCAACAATATTATTATTAGCCAATGATGCCGCAGCTGCAGTAGATGAACCATGTCCTTGACGACGGGGTAAACGTTCTAATTGTTGTCTAGCAGCCTACAAATAAATTATTTTTATAAAATAATTGCTATAACCAATACATTAATAAAATACTGTCACAAAATATAACTTAAAACATTACTACTATCATACAATACCCTGACTTGTTGTCTTTCAAGCTGCAGCTGCATTTGCAACTGTTGCAGCTGTGACGAAACATTGTAGGCACCCTGTGAACTACTCGCTGATGATCCAGGCACACTATTTGACTGTGCTCTACGGACTCCACTTAGCTGTGATAATAGCTCAGCAATTGGATCTGAACCATCTCTTGTTCCACCACTAAAAGATTACATTTAAATGATATACTTTTATTTATCATTCATAAAAGTTAAGTTTTTTTATAATTAAACAATACTACTATAAAGCATTATAATTTAACCTATAAAAAAAGCAAATAATATATATATATAGCGATTAAATATAAATGCGTAGTCAAAATAATAAAAGACAATTTATTTATTTTTTTTTTATTGAATTTCAAGCCATCAAAGCCTACTGTTTGAATAATTATAATTAAATTGTCCGTACTTTGCTGCCCGGTACCTGAAATTGATTGCTCTTCGAACTCTTGTACTTCCCATACCTCTTGAAGACTGTGGTATACGACGAACTGAATGTCTTGCTACAGTTGGTTCGTCGTAATTTTTGTTAAGGAAAAATCATCGAGAATAATTATTTATCAACTTATATTATGTAATATATAAATTATAATTTATTATATATACTAGATTAAAATTTCCTTGGTCATCTTAAAAGAATCAACTAGAAATAATAAGTTTTTATCTATTCTACATACTTACATTAATTAACGTTATTAATTTACAAATTTAAAAATAATATATATTGTTTGATAAAAAAGGATATTAAAAATGATATTAAATCCCTCGGAACACTTGGACTGGCACGATGTTGCATTTGTAAATGAACAGAAAAATCATCCGTTAATAAATTTGGATCACCTCCTGGGTGTGCTGCACAAACTGGACAAACCTAAATAGTAAACAGTATAAATTATAATTTTAGTAGTTATCAGTATTTAACAAAATCTTATGTTTTTATACCTCATTAATTCCATAATTATGTCAATGAAAAAGTTTGAATATAATTAAAATTGTAAATATTTAATAAGAATACTATTTTAAAATATACTAACAACTTCAGTTGTAGAATCTGGATGTTCAGCAGTAACATGTTCTGTTAGCAATACTTCAGTAAGACCCATACGACCACAAAAAGGACATGTAAATGCTTGGGGCTGGTCAGATGCTAATGATTCGCCACCATAATATAGTTCAAAGTCAGCACGTGTTAAAATACACTGCATTGGATGATCAACTGAATGACGTGGTGTGGTTGATCCATTTTCGTAGCAATTCGCACAAAGATCATAATCGTAACATTTTAAACATTTGAAACGACGCCCTTTAAAATTTCCTCTCATGCATGCATCACAGCTGACACCTACAATGAAAATAAACAAATGATGATATATTTGTAATAATTGTATATGAATAGTAAAAATGCATTTCCTATATACAGGAATCTCTTTAAACATATAAAATTAATGTATATTAAAAAAAGGTAAGTACAAATTTACAATATATATGCAACCATGTAATTAGAAGAAAAACTTTATTTTTATCCAAAATCAAATAAATAACACACCTATTAGGTATATGTTGTATGATAAAGATAAACTGTCAGATTATTACGTATATAATTATTTTTAATTCAACATAAGAGTTAAAATAAATATTTATTACAAGGTGCTATTTTTTGATCAGAAGACAAATTCTAGCATAGAAACCCCAATAAGTTTTATGGTATACAACTTTCTTGTTAATATTGAAAACATTCCTCCATTACATATCATTGAAAAATTAATAATTATTAATTAGATATGAGCAATAACCTTCTTTGTCCTACTTAAGAAAAAGTATTCGTAATATATATATATATATATGTATACTATGAACGATTTTGCAATCTATTAAAAATTTTACTGATTAACTCTTTATATGCGTATATCGCGTTCAACGATGTAACAGATTACGTCAAAATTAAACTCGAGTGAAACACGAAATGGACCCGAAAAATTTTAAAAAAACCACTAAAATTGTATACCACTTTCTAAATACAGTTTCAATACAAAAAGGGAAAATTTCTATTATTTTTAATTCGTATCGTGATCAATCGAGGCTGAATACGAATATTGATAAATGCAATCCAAGCACATACTCAACATGTGCCGAAACGACTTACCTTCATGACGTGACATTTCACGGGCTCCGTCACTGTCGTTGTCCCGCGGTGTGTTATTCTGGTCATTAACGAACAATTTTTCGCGTAAAACGCAAGCGTTCCTAACGAGACAATGCGTTCCGATGACGAACGAGGAAGTCCCTGGCGAGGCACGGATACACCAAATGCGATCGAAAATCGCGATCTATCGCTTTCGGAAATGGAACGTGACGGCGGTGGCGTCGGGAGGTGGACGCGATAACGATAAAATGAAAACCAATCCAAAAAATAATGGTTCAATCTAATTAACGTGAACGTCGAATATTGAAAACTAGAAGAGTAAAATAGCGAAAGATGATTAGTATTTTCCTTTATGTCCGTCGATCTTAAATAATTTTATTTTTTTTTCACCGTCATTTTTGCAACTTCACGACGACAGCCGATTATACGACGGGATGGCCAACGACGTTTATCCATGGAGGAAAGAATCATACCGATACGGAACATTCCATTCGTTGGTGATCTCATCCGTAACAAGTAACCACCCTTAGAACGTGGTTACACATCTACGGGTCGCCGACCGCTAGCGACCCGTGCACACAATTGATAACGACGACAAGTCATTGGTAGCCGTACAAAACATTTCTCCCTTTTCGCTCGGCGGCCCGACGGGAGGCGACGACGTCTACTGTTGGGATTCGTCTTCGTGCTTCCTACACTGCCCCAGTACTTCGGTAATCCTATTTCGTTCGAATTATCTATTTCTGTTTATTTTGTCGACGTACGAAACATGCGTATGGAAATCATGTCGTGAGGGACTCGCGTCGTGTTGTCGTACGATTTTTCATTTTTCTCCGGTTTGTACTAACACGCTGAATGTAGTTCGTTTTATTGTTATTTTTTCGCCCAACATATTCGACCGTGTCGACGATGTTTTCATAGAATTTAGTCGCGCCACACTTATTATCCGTCGTCTTATAAACTGGGGAAACTCATGTTTATCATCCGAAACCGTGTCGTAAGTATTTATACATTATAATACTAAATCGTATTATTCATCGCGGACGACGCTGTAATTAAATTAACCTACCAGGTAAACGTCGCGCGTGCTCCAAATATTGATTTTCGTCTTTTGGTTTAGACAACAAACGCGTATCTTATATTTTTGTTATATTATTTTTATGTTTGGTTTGTTGTTATATTATTCCATAGATCCGTCAAACATTTTAATTAAATATAATCTTTATTTTTATTATACGAACACGAATGATTATTATTATTGTAATATTTATCACGACGATCGAATTGTATTTTGAGCCATTTGAGAAAGATTAATTTACAAAATGTTTTTATGAAAACTTATGAAATCAATATATTTTGATCTTAAGTTAATTCCACTTTGTTGTGTAAATGTAATAATTAAAAACTTTTATTTTAGAACACATTGAATATTCTAAGGCTTATTTTATTTATTGTTTTGGTTTTTTTTCTTCAGATAACGCAATGAAAGAAATGTTGGGAAACTGCAGCGTATGTAGTGAAGATAAAGCGTTTGATGACAATCCGTTGGTGTATTGTGATGGTAAAAACTGTAATGTTGCTGTTCATAAAGCTTGCTATGGAATTCGAGTGGTACCGAAGGGATCGTGGTATTGTAACAAATGCGTGTCTCTAAAGAAAAATCCTAATGCAAAAGTAATATGTGAATTGTGTCCGTCCAAAGATGGCGCCCTTAAACCGACAGAAAATGGCAGTTGGGCTCATGTTGTATGTGCTCTGTTCATACCCGAGGTAACTTTTGTAGATGTTGACACAATGGAACCAATAAAGTTGACTGAAATACCACCAGACAGATTTAAAAAAGTTTGCTATATTTGTGAGGAAAAGAATAGAGAAGCTAAAGTTTCAGTTTATGGCGCTTGCATGACTTGTAAAAAAGGTGGTTGTAAATTGGGATTCCACGTAACTTGTGCACAAAGTGTTGGATTGTTGTGTGAAGAAGCTGGAAATCATGGCCGCAATGTACAATATGTTGGCTATTGTAAGCATCATTATTCAAAACTTAAAAAGAATAACAGTTTGAAAATAAAACACATCGCTCCGTATCGTCCTCAGAATTCTACTGAAATAACTGTAGACGAGTTTAGTCAGGAAAGTATTGACAATGATGGTCAAGCTAAATCAAAAAAGAAACCAGTATTAGCTAGTAATTTTGAAGAGTCAAAAGACAAATCACCAAGTGTTCCAAATGTTCCTCCAAACCATTCTCAGGCTATACCCAACCGTCAATATAGAGGTAAAATGGAAAGTGTGTCAGTGGGTAGTATGAAACAGTATCCAAGTAATACACATTCTGAGAAAGAGATCAAGTGCGAAAATGTTGACAATCCTATGGACACTGATATAGCTAATGACGGGTCACAGTCTGATGGTTTAAAAATTATCGAAGAGCCAAATTTGTCTTTTATGGATACTAATTTATCCAAAAATCCGAATATGCCTCCAGTTGGTATGACAAATGTGTGGGTTAAAGATTCAAACGTGATAAACGTTTCATCTAATTCCAATACAATTGCTAAAACTAAAGAAACTGCCACAAGTGACCAAAAGTATTTTGAATCTAGTATTGATGCTCCGCACATGTTGGGTAATGCTCTAAATCCAAATTCCAGTATGGCTCAACAAATGACTGACACGTTGAATGAAGAGATCAAAACACACAAACAGTTCAACGAAAACAGTGGTCCGACAAATCGACAGCCGATGTTAGTAGGGCCTCCATTGTATCGTCATGCTCAAAAGCCAACAGAAGTTCCTCAACCAAATAATGCATCTGGTTCTGAATGGTTTACCAATGGACTTGGGAACAGTTCTCAGAGTTTAGAAGACTTACTTGAGCGCCAATGGGAACAAGGTGGGTCATTGTTAATGGAACAAGCTCAACATTTTGATGTAGCGTCGTTGCTCACGTGTTTGTATCAATTGAAAAACGAAAACATTGGCTTAGAAAAAGAATTGGCCACGTTCACTAGACGCAGAGACCATTTGTTAGCTGTTAATGCTCGACTAGCAATCCCGTTAGTCCCACAAAACAGAACTAATCCTGTTGCTCCGGCAGCAGTGGCACCTCCTGCAGCAAACCATTCTTCTAATCACGTTGAATCATCACTGCCACCCAGGTCTAATTATTTACCATCCATAGACAATCAGATGTTGCAGCAACACAGGTATCATCAAAATTACTCTATACCGCCTTCCAGACATCCACAACAACACCAACGCTATTCACCTAATATCGCGGCCCAGTCTCAAGTCATTGTCAGGGGCAGTGGAGGTGGAAGTGGCAGCGGTGAAGTTGGAGGTGTACACGAACACTGGCCTCAGCACAACAGAAATAATCACAACCAAACGTCGAATCCGATGTATCAAACACAGATGCAAGAAATGCCAAACGCAGCACCAACATCTAGACATCAGATGGGTATGGATGGTTTACCCAAGCACAGCTGAGACCATGCTAAATGTCTGTGTACTGAGTGTATAACGACAATGACCGATTATTTGTTGAAATATTTTCCTTAATATTAAGTCAGTGTGTATGCCTTTCAAATCTAAAGATCTTAAAATTATAAACATTGGTGTTCATTTGTAAAAGAATTAAATGTACGATTACATTTTTTCTTATAAGTATTTTAACTACGGAAATCCTTTTTTTCTACTATATTTAACTTAATTGTAACGGTTTTATTTTTTTTTTTATATTTATTATACACATATATCGATAGATATATACGCAATTTGTAAGACTTGAGTGAAAATAAAATAATTATTCTGAAACTATTGAGAAAATTATAAAATTGTACCTGCGTGTTATATTATTTTTCTTTGAACAAGATAAAACAATATTAGGGTATTTTCAAAATATTTGAAGTATTTAACTCGTGAACTTGCAATTTGTCTCTTCTAAATGTACAACGAGTTTGTTATTATCCAAATTCTAATTGAAATTTACTATTAAACGTTATTATGGATAATATAATATAATGAATGTGTGCATCTGAAAATAGAATGGACACTTGTAAACCTTAATGATTATATAGAAATTACTTAATATTGTATCTCATCAATCGATGACAAATATTAAGTATTAAATAGTATTTTCAAATATACCTTGAGATTATGATAAAAAAATCATATATATATATATATGTGTGTGTGTGTGACAAATAAAATTATAGTGATCTAAAATAAAAGTTAGGTTAAAACAAATTATTTGGTTCATTTTAATAGTATTTATCAAAAATAAATTTATAATTTTTATCTGAATACATACATACACAATTTTTTTTAAACAAAAATGGTAAACATGAATATTGTTAATCTAAATATATTTGGTAGTTAACTTGCTTCAATTTTCATACAAATAGCAGAAAACTATAAATAAATAATATTAAGTTATTAATAATTGATTGACTATTCATTAGAAATTTCTCATTCAATCCTCAGATTTCAGTACAATTTTCATTATAACTTTTTGTTGGAAAGGCAATAAATCAAGTAAATTAATATTACAATAAATTACTTCGTATGTTTATTAAATATAAATTAAGTTAAACTAAAAATAATTAATTTTGTAATAATTTTAAACATTAAAAACAATATTAACACTAATATTATAAATTATTTATTAAAACCGTAAAATTTAACATTAAATTCTTTTTACTACAAACTGAATATAAATAATTCATCAATTAAATAAAATCTTACTCACAAAATACAAAGTGTATAAATATATCTGGTTTTTGGTTTAAACTTAGTAACTAGTATAACCCAAAGGAAACAATTTTAAATATTGTTAAAGCATAATCAAACATTTGAATGAAATAATAATAGAAATAGAAAAAGGTGCATCCGTTCAAAAATAATAAAATACAATTTTTAAAAGTCTTCATCGGTAATATCCATTGTTGATAAATTAGGAGTTTCATTAATAGCCACTGAAGCTTTTTGATATTCGCCAACTCTTTTTTCAAAAAAGTTTGTTTTTCCTTGTTGAGATATAAGATCCATAAATGGGAATGGATTTGACGAATTAAATATCTACAATAAAATTAGGTTAAAATCGACAAATTTAATGTATTAATATATATACACATACTTTAGAACATCCTAATTCAACCAACAGTCTGTCAGCTACAAATTCAATATATGTGGTCATCTTTTCACAATTCATACCAACCATTTTAACAGGCAAAGCATTTGTTAAAAAATCTTGTTCAATAGTTACCGCTTCTTGTATAATGTGTGTAATGACATCTTTAGGGGGCTTTTGAAGTAGATGTTTAAATAACAGACAGGCAAAATCGGTATGTAATCCCTATTTTTATAAAAAAAATCATTTAAATTAATTATACATACAAATTGTGTTTATTATAAATATATGTATACTTAAAATAATAATATATATATTATATACCTCATCTCTGGAAATCAATTCATTGCTAAAAGTTAAACCAGGCATTAGTCCTCTTTTCTTCAACCAAAATATTGCAGCAAAACTTCCAGAAAAGAATATTCCTTCAACAGCAGCAAATGCAACTAGCCGTTCACCAAAAGTTGCTTTATCATCACCAATCCATCTAAGTGCCCAATCCGCTTTTATTTTTACACAAGGCATAGTTTCAATAGCGTTAAACAAGAAGTCCCTGTTTGAAGAAATATTAATAAATTAGATACAAATAACAAGTCTTATACACACTACTTTTTTATGAATTTACTTTTCTTTTGGGTCTTGAATGTAAGTATCAATTAACAAACTATACATTTCTGAATGTATATTTTCCATCATTATTTGAAACCCATAAAAACATCTAGCCTCAGTTACTTGAACTTCCTGAGAAAACCTTTCAACAAGATTTTCATTGACAATGCCATCTGAAGCAGCAAAAAATGCTAACACATGCGATATGAAGTGGCGTTCTTCATCAGTTAATTTAATCCAATCGTCTAAATCCTAATTAAAAAAAAATTCTTCAGTCATAATAATAATAAAAATAACCTTGACCTTGAGTTTACATTTTTTAAATTCACTTCTTCTACATTCCAAAATGAAGCTTCCTGTTTTTTATACATGGCCCAAATATCATCATATATAATAGGAAATATGACAAAACGTTTTGGGTTTTCTTTCAATAAAGGTTCGATTGCAACGTCAAAATTTTTTCTGTACATAGTCAAAGAATCAAAATCATTTGTTTTCTGAAAAAAAAGTTGTGAACTACAAATTGTAGGCAATAAAATATATTATATTACTTGGTCATTTTCTGATGATCTAATCAAAGATTGAATATTAGTATCCAATTGATTTAAGACTTGAGACTGTTTAACCATTTTAGTTTTAAATACATCAGCCTGTAAACGAAATGCATAGTTTTAGACTTGGAATAAAAGTTCTCTACCCAAAAATAGATCAGGATATTATAAAATAGGACTGTTTTTAGATAAACTATTCTAATCTGATTTATTTATCTGTGACATTATTTGTTAATAAATTATTAATAGGACAAATTATACATACAAGAATACCAATATAGATTTTTGTAATTTACAAAATCTGTATTAACATAACAGAATTATACTTGTATATGTGCACAAAATATTTAACTGATCAACATTTATGAATATACGTCTGAATTAAAAATACAAATTTTAACATTTAAGATAACTTGAACTAAGCATAATTTCACTGCCATATGCAAAACCATGTATAAGATGTACAAAATATTTATGTATTAAGCATAATTAATAATTAGTTAATGTAAATCATTTAGTCAGTTATTGGAGCAAATATTAAAAATTAAATATGTATAGAAATAACTAAAAAAGAACAATTTTTCATCATTTCTAGCTCAATTATTGATTATATAATATATATTGTATACAATATAAAATTAAGTGAATCAAACAACTATTAAATTATATAATTCAACACAAGGTGTCTTTAGATTCCATTAATAAACATTGATTGTGGGTTAGTTGAATTTAAATGTAAGAGCAAAAATTTTTAATTTTCAAATTTTGTACACTATTTGGGAGGACAGGAAGAACAATGAAGTCTACCTTGAAAATTTCCATTTCCTACAAGTCCTGCAGGAAGTAGGAAGCTGTTTCTTCCAAGGTAAACTACGATGTACGCGATTTATTCGTATAGCATGCATCAACAATTTTTAAACTATGAAATCGACATACCTAATCGCAATTGGTAGACGAGCAAAAATATTTAAATAAAAATACTAAAAACTATAAACAGTCGGAGTACTGTATAACAATAAGAGGATGGAAAGGAAACGTGATATTGCATCGTACGACTTCGATTACAAATGTCAGTCGAACGACATTATGGTAAAATGGCCGCACTATTACCTGTGGCGATTTATTCAGCACGTTTTCCTTGTCCATTGAAAGTGTATTGTTCATTTTTACTTTAAAGAACGTCGTCGTGCAAGTAGATTTCGAATTATATTTTCTGGCTTGGCTTTCAAAAACCGCGTGCTAACTGAAAACAAATGGCCAACGAAATACGAATGAATATAGTTAGACGGAATGAACGAACGACGACATAACGTACACCCCCGCCGACTCGGTGAATTCACCTCCCGGATATTCGGAGTGGCGCGCACGCGCGCATATATACCACGGACGCGATTTTACGCGGTAAAACCACAAATAATAAGTATTGTTCCTGAGTTTTGGCGGTAAACTTTCGTGATTTTTGGTTACAAATGATGTTATCAGTCGTCATCCATATCAACGTCTGGTGTTCCATGACTGTGGTTCAAGATATGACTAGTTAGCGCCGACGATGCGAATTCGAAAACATTTTCACAATAAACGCATTATTTCGTAACATAACGTTCACGTACTTTTATTCGAAAAGCCTTCCCATTCTCAATTATTAGCGAAACTTTGAGATAAAGATATACATTATTTAGCGAGTCAGTTTTTCTAAAAATTATTTAATAATATTGCGGTTGATTTTAAATAACGTTTTACAAGCTTAATAAAACCATTTGATGAATGGTCATTTTATTAAAAACACAAATAACAGTGAATTTTATGGTTAATTATAACTACATACAATTTATGTTACATACGATAATAATTTTGATAGCCAGTGTTAAATGAGCAGTCTGTTCTATTATCTGAAATAATTTCACCAAGTACATTTTTTAAAAATTAATTTATAAATATTTAATTTACCTCTTATTTTAATATTTGAAATTTAACTATTAAAATGTTATCCATATGCAATTTTAGTAATAAAAAAAAACTATAACCAACTTCTCTCATTTTAAAATAAATTAAACCACATTAACTTTTAGTAGATGTAGTTAGACGTATAGTTAAATAATTTAATTTATTTGTTTTTGTTCAAATTTCACATATTTTGTATCAATATTTATTGCTGACACATATATGGAATATTTATGTTTACATGTATCATTAAAAAGGTTAATTTTATTGTTTATATCAGTTAATTTTAATTTGTTGGTATTTTTTTTTACATTGAACACAAATATAGTAAAAATACATTTTCTATTTAAAATATCGATTGTATTATTTTAAATATGTTTACATACATTTTGTCCAATAAAAAAACATTCAAGCACAGAAAACAGTTCATATCAAGATCAAATATATTGAATACACGTAATATAAATCTACCTATTAAATATTAAAAGAAAACATTAAAACACAATTATATAATTACATTAATCAAATGTATTTAAAATATATATACATACACACCCTATTAAACAGATTTACAATTATTTCTCAAAATATATTTCATTTTAAGTACAAATTCTCATAACATAATTTGTTAATTTTATAAAGTATATGATATTTGATTGACAATTTTATCACATAATTATTGAAACAAAGTTATATCATATTTATATAATTAAAAACCATAAAATATAAACTATATAATAAAAAAAACGACAATAATCTTATGTGATATTGGTATGTATCCAATGTGAACAATTAAACAAATTATATAAAAAAAATTCTCTAAATTATAGTTAGATTGATAAAATATTGACACATACATTCACACACAAACACACATATAAGTAAATACAAAAGATATTTACTAAGCAGCATTTAGATATTCTAAGATTTTATTCAAAAACTCTTCATCTTCCATTATAGGAATGAAATATTTTGTTGGATTAAATTTAACTTCAGATGTTGTAAGGTACCATTTAGGAATTAGTTTATCATAATAAAGCTTTGGTACGTAATATGTCAAAAATCTTAAATAATCAGAAGTATCGTTGATAATCCCATACCTTGCCATATGGTACCTTAACATGTCTGTACACAGTTGTCTATCTACTTTGCCTGTATGGACATTTTTCAATACTGAGGCTAAATACTTAACAAATTTCTCAGCATACTTTATAGAATATATATTATATTTCAGCGTTAGTTTACTGACTAAGAAATTATAAAGAGATTTTGTAATCCACGGTTCTTTATTATACAAAGATTTAAATTTAACTTGTACATTGTTTTCTACTTGTGAATGAATGGTAATAGTTTCAGACAAAGAATTTAAATAAGTCTTTAATTCTAAAGTTTTTTTTCCTCTAACTAAAAATTTAGTTGATATTGAAGGACTACAATCATTATGTTTAACAAATGATCTTGTTAATGGTCCACTAATAGGGTCTTTATGTTTAAATGCACAGGCATGAGTTACTTTTTGTTTGTGTACAGACATAATGTCAATTTTATTGACTGTATGTTCTGCAATAACTAATTTATTATTTGTTAGCGTTTGAAATTCATTCACTTTTCTTGTATAATTATTGGATAACATTTTAAAAAATACAAAATTGTTAGACTCATTTCTATTGCTATCATTGTTGAAAGTAGATGAATTTTTTGAAGATGTAGAAGAATACGAGAACATGTGATTTGTACTAAATTTTGATAAAATGACTTTATTATCCTTTAATGTTTTCTTTGACGAAGATTTATTTATATTAATTGATGATGATTTCACTACCCCAATACTAGTAGACATATTTTTATTCTGAAAACCATCATTATATATTTTTAGTGCTGCAGAATCAGACAGATTAAGTCTGTTAACATTATTCATATTAATCTCTTGTATTAATGAATTATTTGATATGTTGGACAAATCTTTGGTATTGCTGATCAAAGACAGTTTTAAAATTGATTTTTTTGATTGCTTTATTGATGTTCTATTTTTGAATAATCCAATAGTAGTATTTGACAATGTTAAACTCATATTAGTTGAAGTAAGACTAGTTGAATGTTTATATCTTTTTAATCCTTTTCTCAGTAATCCATTATAAAATGTGAGATTGCTTTCTTGAATTTTAGATGATATTTGTGAATTGGACCCAAAATCAACGTTAAAGTTGTTGGTTTTTTCTCTGTTAGCATTAAGGTTCATATTGTAATTTTGTTTCCTTAAACTAAGATGGTATCCATACTTTTTACTGAAATTGAATTTGTAAGATCGACATTTAAAGCTATTGGATTTATTGAATTTATGTACAAGGGATATTTTGGAAATATTAATTTCAATGTTAACTCCATCTTGTTGCACATTCAACTGTTGTGTCATTATTGTATCCATCAATTTTTCCATATTTTGGGTAGATTTTAATGCAGTAGAAATATTAAATACATTTCTATTTAAAGTCACTGTTGAAATATTCAGTGTGTTATAAATTTCTTCATTAATAGTATTTTCAGATGTTGATATTTTCTTTTCTTGAACACAAGTGATGATGTTATCAAGCAATTTTAAATTGCCATTATAAAAATTGTTCTCAAGTTTAGATTTAAAATTTTTCTTGTTTTCAGTTTTACCTATTTCGTCATAAATAGTTAAATTATTGCTATCATTAACTTTAATATTATAATTTTGTAATTCTACTTCCAGTGGAAGTTTATATATCAAATTTGGTTTCCATGATGATTTTGATTGGTTAATGTTACGTATATCAGCTAATGTATATATTGTTTTGTTAGTCAATTTGTTTGGTTGAGTCTCATTTAAATTATTGCCAATAGTATAAATATTTGAAAGTGTATCCTTAGCATTTTCTAAATGTTTAAACATATTAGATGTTAGATCATTTTCTGAAATATAGTTTCCATTCATTGGCTGTTTGATAGAAATATTTTCCAATTCAATATTGTTGTAAGCACTTTTTGATAATAAGCTTATTTCAGTAGAATTACTGTTTATAGGTATATCATAGGTATAATTTAAGGACGTTGTTTCATTATTTGATACACAATTAGATGTTGTATTTGAATTATTAATATTGTCAAATACAGAATCAATTACAACTGTTGATTTTCTAGTAAACCTACGAGTTAATGATTCAATTTTGAATTCATCCATAATATTTGTAGAATCTAATGATTTTTTAAAAACCGTATTTTCTTTTATTTTAGAGACATTAACATTATCAGTGACTGAAGTATTATCTGTGGTAGACAAACTATAATCTAGTACATCAAAATTAAATTGATCCTTGTTTTTTTTTGATAAATAAATTTTTGGATATTTTGTGCTTCCTATTGAACTATCTACTCCACTATTATCAATATTAATAATTTTAGAAAAATCTTCATCATTTGGAGGCAAAAACCTTTTACGCTTTTGAAAAGAACTTAAATGAATACTATTTTGAGTTACCTCCATTTGACTTTCATTTTGTATTATATTCTCAAACACGTGACTAACATTTTGGACACAGAGTTTATGTTTTTTTTGAAATGCAGGTTTGCACATTGGAAGATATTTAGTATAATCAACATCGTAATTTAATATACTGACACTAGTAAAAGAAGATTCAAGAACCATGAAATTATCTTTATCATTAAGAGTATCTGAAGGATTGGCACAATACTCTTTTAAAGCATCAATATTTATAGAATTACTTGATCTCGAATTTAATGAATTTAACACAGTTGTTGTAGCAGACCATTCTTCATTAATAGTATGTTCATCAGTTTCTTGTAAGATTTTGTAATCTTAAAAAAACATTAAATATATTCAAAGTAAGTATTAAATATTAATATGATCACCATAATAATTGTTATCTATAGTGTAGTTGAGCAATAATAATAAATTAATTTTATTATATTCAGTATACTTTTTGTTCTTTACTTAGTGTAATTACTTTTGGTTTGTTCCAAAACAATTATATTAAGTGGCGACTTTTGTACTTAATAATAATAAAAAAACCATAATTATATAGATGGATTATTTAAAAAATATGTTTAAATGTAGGACTATAATCTTAAGATTATAAATAAAAACTTCCATAGAAATTTAAAACAAATTACTAAGTATCATAGGTATTATTACTTTGTTTGTATATACATACATTAAAAACAATGTACCTAATTGGTTTATATTTGATAATTATAAATTTATAAATTTAATAAGGGATTTATTAGTTAAAGTAATTAACTAATTAAATATTTAGTATAACATACAATTATAAAATAAAATTAATTACTTACCAATATTTTTATTGAAGCTATTTACTTCACGAAAAAATGTAGATGTAGACATATTTGATTCAGACGAATTTGATTGATTTGCATTTATATCTAAAAAAATTAAATATATTGTAAATTATAAATAGCTACAGATAATGTCATTACTTAAGTACAAAAGATAATTACATTGTAGCAGATATTTATTTATATAATACAATTTTGTTAAACATATTAAACTTAAGAGATCGCTACATTCATATTTGTTATCTCTTCGTTTATTTAATTATTGACGATTTATTCAACATATTGTTGTCTTTTACTGTTGACCAATTTTTATAATTTAAACAGAAATTTATAGTTATAAATAAATTAAAATAAAACAAGAAACTTGTAACTTCCTAAATATTTACTTTATCTATATTTTCGGACTTTCTTCTAATGTCCAATCGACATTGAAGTATAGCAGCTATTTAATAAAAACGACTTTAAGATTTGAAAGCAAAGAAAATAATAACAATAATAATTGACACAAACTTACCCATGGCATCATCATTGTCCTCCATCACAACATCGCAAGCACAAACAGGAATCATCTTAAAATTTAACGAACGTCCTAATGCAAGATTTTAGTAGTACTTTTTAGTCTTCGTATTTGTGACAATTAAGTTGTTCGTTATTGTCAACTTATATTCTTATTTTTCATCAATTGATTAATATTTAATTAATAATTAATACATTTTACTATTTTGGCGGCGCGGAGTTTTTATATTTCACACGTTCACGCACCGAATCGTCAAAATAATAACAGACTCCAACGGAATATAGTAACTCAAATAACCGTTTGAAGATTTTTGAAACGGAATGTCAAAACATCTTAATAATATAGTGTCGCCAACATCGGAATAAATTCGATCGTTTCAACGTCATAAACATCGGCTTTTGCGGTACAGGTTTTAGATTATTTTTAACCCGCCGTTACACGGTCATTTGAAATCGTGTTATTTATTTGAAATCGGTTTTTTTATCATATACTCGAGTTAAAAAAGATTCGATCGACGCACACTCCACGATTACCAATAGCCTTAGATCCCGATAACCCATACCTAAGGAAAGATTCAGGACTCCGAGGGCGGGAAATATCCACACTTGTATTTTGCCGTCGAACTGAACGTGTACCCTTAATTCATGATGTAAAATACTTTGCTGCATAGTTTTTCGTACTTCTTACAACCAAGCTCAGAAAACTTTCCACATAGTTGATTTGATAGGCATTCATGAGATTGTTCAGAACGCGTAACATTATATATTTTATCCCTCGTTGAATGAAAAAAAATCTATATTATCGATAATTATTAAACTTAAGTATACATGTAACGTAGGTTCAATATTATTCTTCTATATTCGTGTGTACCATTCTTTTCGAACGAATGGGTGTACTCAAACTACACCATTTTAGTATAAATTTATGCGTCAAACTATTTAAAATTAAAACGAAAAACAAGTAACGCCTATAATAACTTTCACTTATAATTCACTCAACGTTGTCCATTAGAGTTGAGATAAATCGAAATGAAAAAACTTCAAGCTACAAAAATTTATTATAAAATAAAAGTATTTTGAAATTTTTTTTTCGTATTTTTTTAGATAATTGTTTCAATAATTAATTTTAAACTACCGAACAATATATATTATTTAAATGCATTTAAAGGCTACCTAAAATAAGTTATTAAACGCAATTTAACTTTATATAACGTGTTTGTTTCAAAAAGCTCCTAATATTGTAAGGGACTACTGACACGCGACCTATAATACCTGTAAATAATTAATAATCGAATTCACACTTTCATTGGTGTAGGCGATGGATAAAGCACCTAGGATCGTCACCTAGGTTACTAATGTATTATAAGCATTTTCTATTTTTATTTGAACTACCAAACAGAGTTTTTGGGCATTGAACTTTATAATTAATATTGTATCGATCTTAATTGCCTTCGTTAAACACGTTTCACAAACGCACTTACAATTTGGCTTATAGACGTTTAAACGATTTTTTTTTTGTTATTTATGAAGTTTATATTTCTTCTTCAAAAATTATTGCATTAATTAGAGTTATAGGAGTTAAATTTAACGTGCACTTTAACTAGAAAAGAGATCCCTAATTTTTTATTTTTAGTGTTTTTTTATTTTTTAAAATTTAACGATGAACTCTGGAGACAATAATGAATTTGACGATAGACGTTTAACTTACATTTATAATGAACTATTAAAAAGTTATAAGTTTAAACAGGACACGTGGACCAACATGCTGAAAACACCAGAATTCAACGTAAGTACAGTTATTAAAGTAATTCATTATAATACATTATATTCTAATGGCAGTACGGATTAAAATACATTGGATGTATTATACTAAATAATAGTTTTATGTATTTTTATTCGTTGTAATAGCCATCGTTTTCTCTGTGTATTTTATTCATTTTGTTTTTATTTTATTGTTACTAATTAATACCTGATGATAACTTATAGTGGAATCAATAGCAGACAAATTAATCGAATACTACCATTCTTTAATTTGATTTTTATAATATTTATTGGCTTGATTTACATATTTATCGTTTTATTTTCTTTTATATATATAACATTTTAAAAAAATACCAGATATCACGCACAATGTTCTTAAGCGGTCACATCTATCCAAGTACTAAATACGCTTGACGTTGTATATTTCATTAACCGGACAATGATATTTATTATTATTATTAATTATAAAAAACAATCTTCGTAATATTATTTGTTTCTCTAATAAAACTCATTCGTTTAAAAAATTTAATTTATTTTATTTTACACAAATTTTAGACGTTGATAACGGATTTTTTGAACTTGCCGGATTGCGATACGATTTTGTTTACTTTAAATTCTGTCGGCGTATTGATGCCAATGAATATCATTCCTAAAGATCTCAAGATGAAATTGACATATTTTATCAAACTTGAACACGTCGAAGTCACCGAAACCAATTACGAGTTTATACTTATGTGTGGCGATTTATCTACAAATCCTATCGAAGATTTAAAAGCGTTCAATGAAAATGTAAGGGAACCCATTATTTTTACTATACCTTAAATATATTTATTTGTAGTAAACACCGTGACGGCCCGTTAGGAGAGAATTTGAGACTAAATTTTCCTACGAAAAAACTATTTATAAATATTAGTCAATTAAAATTAAGAATTTACAGGAATATTTTTATGTGAATTGAAAAAGACGCTGTTATTTTCATTATTGTTGTTGGCTGCATAATCTATAAATAGTTATAATTGATGGGTTTATTTTATAAAATCATTACGTCATTGATCAAGTTAAACTGTCGCCATATAGTTGTGTTCGTGACATTGTTGTCGTTCTCTTAAGCGGAGAATTTTGGCAGAGAACTGTATGCGGTTGAAACAATCTTCATTAAATATACGTAGTGTTATCCATCATCTCGTCACTGTATTTCGCTGCTTTTTATAAATTATATTATTTTCAAATCCATATTTTTAAAATTAAAAAAGAGATGAGATCTATATTCTTTAACTATCAAATGAAATCAACGCATAGCGTATGAATAAGAGTGTCAGTTAAAATGTAATCGTCACTTGTTTAATAATATGGTAAAGATTAAATTTTTATAAAAAATGTTATTAATAAATTATTTTATTTAAATTTTATTAAATTTCGCAAAATTGAATTAGTTAACAAAAACATTTAAACTATAGAGACATTAAACTGATATAAGCATAAGTATTGAATTGGTTTTTCTTGTTCAGTATTTGTTGGTTTTTTCGTGATAGTAATCATAAATAGTTGAAATGTTTAACCTTTGGAATATTTACTCACCCTTCATCACTTAGTATATCTACAGATGTTTTCGTAATATTGTAGTTAATTATGTGGATTATAAAGAAGTATGTTTTATACTATGTAGGTCTGTATAGTACGATTTCTGAAATTTATAATTATTTTCATGTACACTTATTTTATTATATAAATTTAGGTTTTATTGCCCATTCTATCTAAAAAAGACACATTCAAAGATTGTTCAGACGATATTATAGTTAATGTTCAAGATAGTTTCAATAATTCTCTTACAATTTTAAATAACATATCAGGACATATGAAAAACCGTCCAACCCTGACATTGCCATATGGGTATGATAAAATCACTACAGCGTTAAAAAACTTTGAAATGAGGTAATTGCTCGTTTTTATTTATTAAAATTATACTATTGAATTTAGAAAATTTGGCCTATGTAAGTAAAATAATTTTCAGTACAATGTAACATTGTAACAAACATAAAAAACATCACAATAAATTGTATTGTTATTGCGTAGCAAATACTAACCAAAAATATGTTTTTAGCGATGGAAAAATTGTAGATGAAGTGCTAAAACAAAGATTAGAAAACAAAGTAATTAAAGAGTGGTCAAAAGAAATCAATACGATGGTAATGATCAAGCCAGGTGTGATTTTGGATAAAGATCCTGCAGCATTACCCATTCAATGTACATGTTAAAATTATTATAATAATTATTATATTTTAAGGAATTTTAACTCTAATTTGTTGTATTTATTAATTTTGATATTAGATCAAAAAATTCATAATTTATCGCGACAAAACTTTCAATTTATTAAATTTCGTTTATATTAATTAATACTTATTACACGTATATACTGTTTACGTGTTTATTTAATTCTATTAAAAATTATACGATTAATTGTATTCAATATTTGAATTATTTATGTACAATTTAAATATGTATGAACTCGTATAATAATTCAAATTTAGACCTTTATCAACAAAAATAAATAAAACTAACGTGAAGAACTATAACCTAACCTAACCATAAGAACCAAAAATTATAATATATAATTGGAATTTTTTTTTTAATCTTTGGAATTTTTCGCTTAAAATCATTAAATTATATTATATTTAGTTCTCGATTTTTGGAAAATTCGTGAGAAACAGCTTCTAGAGTTTTATGAACAAATAAATCAAAAACAGATTGGGGATTTTTTGATCGTTACAAAAAGTCCTGCTTTGGATATCTATAGGAAAATCATTGAAACTGCTGTCACTGGTAAATAAATGCATTATAAATAAAATAGTCGTTTTTATACATTTCAATTTTGATATTATAAATGTTTGTTTTTATCTAGCAAAAAAAGAAACGAGTCTTATTAATATGTTCTTAGCGACTCTAACTAAACATATTAATACAATTGAAGAAGTTGGTATAGTCGAATCAAAATTAGAACTATACATGTTGATTATGAAAATGGCTTTTATATGGATAAATTGTCAACATTTTCAAAAATATGATTATATAGTTATTTTAATAAAAGTTATTTGTAATATGATTATGATTGAGGTTAGATCTCTTAATTAAAAAAAATAATAAAAAAAATTTACTTTTTAAAGAAATTTAATTATTAATATTATTTTTAGTCTTCAAAATATATACAACCGGCTGCTTTATTTCAAGGTGAACTCGTAGAGAATTTAGCAAAAATTGATGATATTCTAGAAGTTTTAAGTTATTTCAAGTATATTTATTAAATATATGCTGTACATATATTGTGATATAATTATGTGTTATATATACATACGCAGATATAAATTTAGAATTATTCAGACAGAATACCTTCGAGAACAATTTAAAATATTCAAGTTGAATAATCCTAGTTGCAAACCACGTTATTGGAACTTCCGTTCAAATGATTTGTTTGGTGTTCTTGACAATTTTAAAGATCGATTAAATTGCATTAAGGTGTGGTAATAAAATGACCAAACATTTCACAGAAAATACAATAGTTTGTAAATTGTTTCGGTACTAAAAATACAATTTTTTTTTACTTTAGTCAATGTTGATTGGTTCAATTGACTATCAAAAATTAGAAAAAGTTGAAGTGGGCGAGCTTGCAGGCCGTTTGTACAATTCAATAGTTGAAAGCGTTTATCAGAGGTTTTTGAAGTTTATGGAAAAGATAGTTTCTATTTCGTACGACCCGCTGGACTTGTTGAATGAAGCGAATAATAGGTTGTTTTCAGAGGATTATAACTTATATTTAAACATGTCCGATGACTTTGACAAGTGTTTAGCCACTATTTCCATAGTATGTTTTAAGAACAACGATAATTTGACATCATTGCACAAGGTAAATAATATTTAACTTAATTTGAATTAAACAGACTTGGTTTGTAAATTAAATTTTCCACATGTATACGATAAATGTTCTTTCAAATTGTAGTTTTTGATGATGTTTGGCACTACTGTCTTCAATCGACCAATTGTAGCAGCTGCCGTGAAAGATCAATACGATAAAGTATTGAACCTTTTGAGCCTGGAACTGTCTCGAATAAGGGTGAAGGATTGGATTTGTATTTAATATAATATACATTTAAATAACCTAAATGTTAATTCTTACGTGATTAGGAAGTACTTCAGTATATGTCGGAATTGACAACAGCATGTAAAAATGTCAAGAAGATTGAATATTACAAATCATATTTTGTATCCGATAAAATGGACAATACTTACCCGCCAGTGGCTAGAGCTATTATGTGGGCCCATTCGTTTCTAAAAAGTCAATTGATTGAAGATCTAAATGCTTTTAGAGTTTTGGACTTGCCGTAAGATTTATCATAATTTATATATAAATATAGATTTTTTTAAAGCATTTTAGTCATTATGTGACTATGTGCTAAAAATTTGCGACATACATTGAAATCAATTAAATTTATTATATAAATTATTCATAATAAATAATATATTAAACGTAATTTTTTAAAAATAATAAACAAATTTAGAATTATTTATAGTAATATACTATGATTTTTGATCATATAATATATAGAATCATGCAAACTCCAAAAGGAGTTCAAGTTGAACAAATGGTTGACGAATTAACTTGCGCATTCCAAAATTATTTGCATTCATTGTTTGATGAATGGAAACGTTCTGAACCAAAACAAATACAACAGAAAGTTGAATGCCCATTATTTACAATTAACGATGATAAGACGATTGTCCTTAATTTTGCTAAAGAAGTAATTATGTTATATTTTAAATTATTTATTTATATCTTAAATTGTTTCATTTACTTAAAGCTCGATGCTTCAATAAAAGAATCCAGATACATATTGTTTGGTCAATACAATTATAAAAATCCAATATTTCCAATCGGAATAGAAGATATACCCTCCAATGCAATTAGGCTCTATAAACGTGAAAATAGGATTTTGGAATATAAAAGAGATATTGAAGAAATAGTTAAATGGTTTGTAAATATCTATGATTTTGAATTATATATATATATTCAATATTTGTAAAATATGCACAAATATTTGTTAATACAATCGATAATAATTGCGTGTTTATGTATAAAGGATATTGACATTTTTATTTAGAGAAAAGTTAAAAAAACTTTTTAAATTATTACATAGCCTTAAAATTAAATTTGTTTTGTTATTTAGTTTTATATATTTTTAAAAATGGATTTAATATTGTTTTATTGTATAGGTATAATACGTTGAGAATAAAAACCCATCTTATAGAATTCAAATTGATTATTAAAGAAGTTGAAAATATCGAAAATCTTATAAATGATGCTCAAGAGTTAGTCACGTGGCAATTGGAAGGTAAATAAAAACCCCTTATTATCTTGATAACGTGTCGATGTATGTATTATGCATATTATATATTTCATACACGAGTATATTATGATTATAAATAGGTATAAAAGTTGGTTCAAATGAAAATATGTTTGAAGAAGTTGAAAAAGAAAACGACCAGCTTCCATTAAAACATATACAAAAAACAATTAAGACTATTTATAATCTGACCAAAAATGTTTACGAACGTGTAATGAAAGTACAAGACAATTTTCAAAAAATAATCACACTAAGTTGTCAATGGAAAAATATACCAATTTATTCGCGTGAAAAATGCACAAATCTTATAACGTTTGGTGATCGGTTAACTGAAATAAAAACTATCAGATATGCAGAAATAAGTGATGCTAGTAAAAAGATTCAAATATTACTAAAGGAGAACCTTTTGCTGTTTCACAATGTTTCTTTAGTGGATCCAAATCAAAGTAAGTTAAATTCATTTTTCAATTTACGCCCAAAAAATGTTATTAACCATAAAAAATTTATTTTTTTTAATATTTAAATTTGTTTATTTTTAATCAAATACTGATTTAAAATAATTTTTCATAGAAATAGTGACGGCTGTTCAAGAAGAAAAAGTAGATGATAATGTAATACCTGTGGAAGAAGCAGAAGAATTAGAAAATTCTGTTTTAGATGAATCTTTTTTTGAAACGAAGTTTGATATTTTAGAACAAGAGCATCAGGAAGAAGAAATAATTTTACAAAAAACTGAAGAAAAAAATGTAAAAGTTGATTATCAAGAAATTCAAATGCAAATTATTTTATCTGACAATGAAAGAAAGACAATATGGGAGGAATATAAACTTTATGTGGACGAATTGGTTTTAATTGGATTACAAGATGCGACTTTTTGCAGGTTATTAATTTATATAAAATAATTTTTTATTTTATATCTATTTAAGCAAATTTTTATGAAAAAAAATGTATAAGCTTTTTAAATTAATATTATATATATAATTTTAAAATAATATATCCTTTTTTAAAGAAATTATAAAGTTCTATTTATATACATATGACGAAACTCGTTGTTTATTTAATTTAATATTTAAACTTTACAGTTTACAGTATATAGACGAAAATATAAAAAGTGTTAAACAAAATATGGCTTTATTTGTAGCTTCATATTTACTTAACGATGATGGTCCTTATTTCTCACCCAATTTTGAAATTGATAATGACTCTAGTTTTTTTGGATTAATAAATTCTTTACTCGAAGACATTGTGAAAATGGGATTATACATGGAAAGAATTGCTGATAACTATCCACCATATTGCGTAAAGTTTTATTTATTTTACTTTTATATAAAATAAATTAATACGTCTTTAAAATGTTTTATACTTTATGATTTACTTATAATTATTACAGGTTGACATTAAGGATACTAAACAAGTGGTTGAATATATAAACAGTATACTAAATCAAGTGACGACGACAACCCAAAAAGTATGACTAGATTATGTTTAATAATTAGCTAAATATTATAAATATATAATTCAATAATAATTTTGGTTGTATTATAATTTAGGCACTTGATTATATCGCTCAATATCAAGATTATTCTTTATTATGGTTAACTGACCAAAATGAAGCATTATCTATGTTTTTAACATATGGTAAAGATTTGTCATCAGAAGAATTAGAATTTCAATTCGAAGTGGATGACAAAGGAAAACCATTCATAACCCCTTCGTCACCGAAACTTATTGATTTTCAAGTTAAAGTACGGAAAATAAGTATAAACAATTCTCGTTGAAATAATGTGTATATAATTTAGCGTTTGGTTTAAAATAATAACATTCCGTTAACTATTAGATTGATTCATTCGATAATCTTTATGTAGAAGTCGCAAAAATAAAAGAAAACATTATATTTGATCATTGGTTGAAAATTGATATTAAACCTTTTAAAGATGATTTATTAATATTAATCGCCAGCTGGTCAGATTTATTCAAAATGTATTTAGTCAATAAAGTGGTTCATAGGTATTGTATAATGATGTCAATATTACAGTTAATTTTTCTTTATTATCGACCGTTTTAATTGTTTAATCGTTTAATAGTTTACGCTCGTTACGAGATTTTACTGTTGAAACAGATATTGGTCTCTTAAAACCATTGGAAGAAGGAGACTATGAAGGTCTTGTGGCCATTATGGGGCATTTGTTTAAAATCCGTGAACATCAAATGGAATATGACTCAATGTTTGAACCATTAGCAGAAATATTAGAGTTACTAAAAATATACGACGTTGAAATGCCAAAAGATGTATATATTCTGATGCAAGTATGGTCATTATTATTGTATAATAATAAATATTCCAGGAAAAAAAATGTTTTTTTTTTTATTGGAAACCTATTAATATATATTTCTATAGGAATTACCTGAAAAGTGGAGTACGACCAAGAAAAACGCTTTAAATGTAAAATCGCAAGTAATTCCATTAATTCAAATAGAAGGATCGATAATAAGCGGAAGAATTATTTTGTTAGGATTACGAGAAATAGTATTTAAAAATAATTTCTTAAAACAGTCACAATTCGAGTAGGTTTTAAGAAAATATTTGTTATTTATTTTAATTTACCTATTGTGCTAAAATAATTTGATTTTATGACCTATTTAGTGAAAGCTGTGAAAATCCTTATATAGAAATTAATAACGCGAATCGCGCTTTAATGGAATTAGAAGATTTGCACAGTAAATTACTTTCCCAAGCCCTGTTATTTGAAATACAACAGCCAGAGCCCAACGTATTAATATCAATCAAAAAATCATTACGAAACATTAAACAGTTGTGGGATTTTGTGTACATGGTGAAAAGTTGGATAAATGTATGGCAATTAACATTGTGGGAAGACATAGATTTTGAGTACATGGACATGGAATTAAAACGATTTGCAAAAGAATTGAAAGGTATACTTCGAAATGTAATAGAGCTAAGTATATTTATACCTTATTAATTTATTAATATTAATTTCAAGTGATGGACAAAGAAATTCGCGATTGGTCAGTATATACACATATTGAAAATTTAATAAAAAACATGTTGACTTCTTTGAGAGCATTAATTGAACTCCAAAATCCTTCTATGAAGGAACGTCATTGGAAAGAACTTATGGAAGTGACAAATGTAACGATATTCGACGTATTTGATTTAATTGTTACGATTTAATTTAATTATCGATAAATTTGTATAGGTAAAATTTTCTATCGATAAATCGACAACATTACACGATTTAGTGTTACTCAATTTACATAAACACGAAGAAGATGTAAAAAATATTGTCGATAAATCTGTTAAAGAAACAAGTATGGAGAAATCGTTGAAAGAATTCGCTGAAACGTGGAATATGATGCAGTTCGAGTATTTGCCCCATCCTAGAAGGGACGTTAATTTACTCAAAGTCAGAGAAGAGCTAATTGAAGTCTTAGAAGACAATCAAGTCCAATTACAAAATATGCTGAGCTCTAAGTTTGTTGGACATTTTTATAACGAAGTGGTAGATTGGCAAGCAAAATTAAATACTGCCGACCGTGTAATAAATGTATGGTTAGAAGTACAAAGGATTTGGGCATATTTGGAAGCGATATTTATTAGCTCTGATGATATACGTACACAATTACCAGAAGATACAAGAAGATTTGAAATTCTTGATAGAGAATTTAAGGTGAATTGAGATCGTAAATGCGCATTATAGTGATTTAATTACGTTTACAAATAATTTAATACAATTAAGTGGCGTTTGTTTGATATAAATTAGGTATTATTAACGGATATAAACGACAATCCAAATGTAATAAAAGGCACTAGTAAACCGGGTCTGTATGATAAGCTAATTAATATCCAAGAAGAGCTGTCGAAATGCGAAAAAGTCTTAGCGCAGTATTTGGAAACGAAACGTTTAACGTACTCACGGTTTTATTTTATATCGTCGGTCGACTTGTTAGATATATTATCGAATGGGAATAATCCGAAGGCTGTTTGCAAGTAAGTCGAACGGTGTCATATTATACCGTGTTTCGTAATATTATTTTGTGTGTACAAATATGATCATAGACATCTCATCAAGCTGTACGATTCGATAGCGCAATTAAAATTTTCAGAAGACAAATTAGCAGTTGGTATGTACGCCAAAGATGGCGAATACGTAGAGTTTTACGGAAATTGCGAATGTTCCGGACAGGTGAATGAATTCAAAAATAAATAAAAATGGTTTCGATCGGCCGAAAATTGTTTACACCTTGTTTGAATTCATATATAAGGTTGAGAAATGGTTGAATAGATTGACAGACGTAATGCGCACGTCGGGCCGTCAGTGTTTTAAAAAAGCGGTGAGGACTTACGACGAAAAACCGAGAAAACTATGGATATTTGATTACCCGGCTCAGACAGCTTTATGCGGTATTCAAATATGGTGGACGAGCGAAACCAACGACGCCTTGGCTCATTTAGAACTAGGCCACGAAAACGCTTTGAAAGAATACAATAAGAAACAAGTAAAATTATCGTTACGTTTTGCGATAAAAGTGTTGACGTAATACACGTGTTTACAGGTAGTGCAGTTGAATGAACTTATTGACCTTTTGTTGGGAGACTTGACCAAAGGGGAACGACAAAAAGTGAATACAATTTGTACGATCGACGTACATTGCCGAGATGTTGTTGCGAAAATGATTCACCAAAAAATCGAAACCGCTTCTGCGTTTCAGTGGCAATCGCAACTAAGACATAGGTAAATACAACGAGAGTGTCCACCGTTTGTTTTTTATTCACTTGACAAATAACGGTGTGGTTTTTTCGAAAGATGGGATTTAAAAGAATCAGATTGTTTCGCTAACATCTGTGACGCACAGTTTCGGTACTCGTATGAATACTTAGGCAACACTCCTAGGTTGGTTGTGACTCCACTGACCGACAGATGCTACATAACGTTAACACAGGTAATAAGTTTCACCGCGTTTCGGTTGCTCTTAAACGTCGATTCTTTGGTGGACAAATAGTTTTTTTTATTTTAAACGTATTTTTTATTTACGCCGTAGTCTTTACATTTGATAATGGGCGGTGCTTCCGCTGGACCAGCTGGCACTGGCAAAACTGAGACGACAAAAGATTTGGGAAAAGCTATAGGAATGATGGTTTACGTTTTTAATTGTTCTGAACAAATGGATTATAGGGTATTACATCATTATATTATAACACTAAGCGTGTGATTTAAATCGGGTATAAAATTTCGAACGTATATTTGTAAAACGAAAAATTTGTTCTCAGTCATGCGGTAATATATACAAAGGTCTTGCTCAAACCGGCGCTTGGGGATGTTTCGATGAGTTTAACAGAATATCTGTAGAAGTATTGTCGGTGGTAGCGACCCAAGTGAAATCCGTGTTGGACTCGATTAAAGCGAAGAAGAATTCGTGTTTTTTACTTGGCGACAATGTCAATCTTATACCGACCATCGGTATGTTCATCACGATGAACCCTGGATACGCGGGTAGAGCGGAATTGCCCGAAAATCTTAAAACGTTGTTCAGGTGAATTCACGACTGCCGTATAAATTGTTTTTTTATTTTTTAAAGAACGTTTCGGGTGTTCTAATTGTAATTTTTGCAGACCTTGCGCAATGGTGGTACCCGATTTCGAATTAATTTGTGAAATTAACTTGATCGCCGAAGGATTTCAGAATGCAAGGTTACTTGCTAGGAAATTCTTGACGTTATACTCGCTTTGTAAAGAACTGCTATCCAAACAAGATCATTACGATTGGGGTTTAAGAGCTATCAAATCATTATTAGTTGTTGCCGGATCGTTAAAGGTGCGTTATATTAGTTACACGAAAATGGTTCATAAACCGATTCATCTCAGTAAACGGGTTTTTCAAATAAAATATTGTTCGCAATTATTATTTGAATTTATGTATCATCACGTCAGTAACACGACGGAAAAGTGAAACATTTATTTTAATAGGTATCGTGATTTTATCGATTTGAATTACAGAGAGCAGATAGAAATCGTCCCGAGGATCAAGTTTTAATGCGAGCTCTTAGAGATTTTAACATGCCGAAAATCGTCACTGAAGATACCGCTATATTTATGGGACTTATCGGCGACTTATTCCCTGCACTCGACGTGCCCCGTAAACGTGATTTAGAATTTGAAAAGCAAGTTCGCCAAGCTGCGATCGACTTGAAACTCCAGCCCGAAGACAATTTTATACTGAAAGTACCTATCCTATACCTATTTTGTTATTTCGGACGTTCCGATAGCATAGCGAACCGTATTTGTTTCGTCGACGCAGGTAATACAGCTGGTGGAATTGTTGGAAGTCAGGCATTCGGTTTTTATAATCGGTTTGGCCGGTACGGGCAAGTCCGAGGTATGGAAAACGCTACACCGGACTTATTTGAATATGAAATTGAAACCGCATTACGACGATATCGAGCCCAAAGCAGTCACCAACGACGAGCTATTTGGTGTCATCAGTTCGGCTACCAGGGAATGGGTGGACGGTAAGTGTACCTCGTTGGACGGTTCGAGTGTGTATAATATAATGTACGTACATTTGCCGATGGGGTGTATGACCGTTGTTTATTGGCTAGGGTTGTTTTCGTGTCTGATAAGAGAACAAGCCCAAATGGCCGGTGAAGGATCCAAATGGATGGTGATGGATGGGGATATAGATCCAATGTGGATCGAGTCTTTAAACACAGTGATGGATGACAATAAGGTAATAGTTTATGTTCGAATTTATATATTTATATATTACGCTCACGTTAATTTATAAATAATCGTTTCGTACAAAATCGTCTTAAATAACATTTTTGTAAACTGCTCGAGGAAAATTGTCGAGCTTTATATTTTCTCGAAAGATTTTCAATTATTTCCGAAATCTCTGATGGTCAAATACAGAATATACACGTTTGGAGTATATTTTTGTTACGATAACGGTATAATAATCGTGTAACACGCGGTTTATATACGAACGCAGGTGTTAACGTTGGCGAGCAACGAACGAATCGCTTTGACGCCGTCCATGCGCTTGTTATTTGAGATATCTAATTTGAGGTCGGCCACGCCCGCTACGGTGTCCCGCGCGGGTATTCTGTATATAAACCCAACGGACCTCGGTTGGAACCCGTACGTGTCCAGTTGGATCGAGACGCGGGATAACGGGACCGAGAAAGCCGCGTTGGTGGTACTATTCGAGAAGTACGTGCCTCTCTGCGTGGACGCGCTGAAAACTAAATTCAAAATCGTCACGCCCGTGCCTGAAATAACGCACATACAAATGTTGTGCACGCTACTCGAGTGTCTGCTAACCCCGGCGAGCTGTACGTTGGACACGCCTAGGGAAGTGTACGAGACGTATTTCGTTTTCGCTTGTCTCTGGGCGTTTGGTTCCGCGACATACCAAGATCAGGTACGTATTTCGCGTAAAAGTTGAGTAAAAAAAAATCTAAAAGATAGCGAGCTGCTGGTGCTCTGTGTCGTCTTAGATTAATCACTGGGACAGATATTAGAGTTGTATTATTTTGAAGACAATGTTTCTGAGCGATTTTAGTAGGTTATCATCATTAATGAACGCGATAAATATTGTTTAAATATTAAACGTGTCGAAGCTTGAATTACATTTTAAGCTCTTAAAAAATCAAAAATCTGTCCATGTTCGAAATCTAAAAAAAACTATCGGGAACGTCGAAAACCGTGTCATATTTGATTTTTTACACGAAAAAATGGCAATAAAACATCTTATCCGTTAAAATCATTAATATTTTTGTTACGACTTAAATTTAATAGGTTATTCCAATTTTAATCATAAAATTAGATTTGGATTCCCCGATAAATTTTCTATTTAGATTTTTCCACGTTTTAAAAATTTAATCTCGATATGTTTTTGACATTTTTAAGTTTAAGTATTTGAATAATTTATACAGAAACGAAATAGTGTGAAAGTCAAAGCACAATTAACGTTAGTGGAAAATCAAATATTGTTTACAAAATTAAAATCTAAGCACGTTGTATGTACAACATAATGACGAAAATCTACGAGAAGCTGAAAATAGTTTATGCTCCAACACCCTTAATTTAAAAATAACTGCCTCGATGTGTTTTGCATTGTTAAATACAGTTGTTCGATTGGAGGGTTGAATTTTCCAAATGGTGGTCGTCCGAGTTCAAAACAATTAAATTCCCGTTGTCTGGAACTGTGTTTGATTATTACATTGATCCGGAAACTAAACAGTTTCGTTCGTGGTCTGATATGGTATTACCGTTCGAACTCAATCTGGACATACCTTTACAAGTAACGCCTTAAAAAAAAATACGACGAATATATTAAAAAAAAAAATGCACGGTCCATTACGTTATTTATTTTGTGTACGTTTTTGTACGTAGCAAACACTCGTAAACACAATGGAAACGACTCGAGTAAGATATTTCCTGGACTTGTTGGTTGATAAAAAAAAGGCTATAATGTTTGTCGGGGCCGCTGGTACTGGAAAATCAGTTATAGTAAACGATAAGCTCAAATCTCTCCCTAATGATCTATACGCTGTTGCGAATGTATCGCTAAATTTCTACACAACATCAGGTGATAAAATTAACGTGTTGTTGTTATTGTTGGCGTGTATGTATTTTTGTACGTTTGCGAGGGGAAATTTTATAGTGGAAAAGTATATTAAAGTTAATCTGTACGTAGTTTTATTTCGCTGTTTACCGAATATTATTATTTAATTATTATTATTATTATTAATATTAATAATAATTATTAATATTAATAACAATTAATAATATTAATAATAAATTATTATTTATTACCTAAGTTAGGTAATATAATTTATATAAATTTTTCAAAAATGACGTGTTACTAGAAATGTTACAAACGATTTTGGAAAAACCGTTAGAAAAAAAGACCGGAAGAAACTACGGTCCGCCGCATAGCAAAACGCTTATATATTTTATCGACGACATAAATATGCCAGAAGTAAGTTAACATACGCGTTTACTTGAAAAACGAAACTGCCGTCTTATATTCGTAAAAAATACTAAACGGAATCGCGTAAATTGTATTCGTTTTATTGGCTTACGTGATTATTTTGTACGGAAGGTCGACGCTTACGGTACAGTACAGCCTCACACCCTGATCAGACAATATATGGACTATAAACATTGGTACGACCGAACAAAGTTGTCTTTGAAGGATATACAAAATGTCATGTTCGTTTCGTGTATGAATCCGACTGCTGGAAGTTTTACGATTGACCCTCGGTTGCAAAGACATTTTTACGTGTTTGCTTTGGGGTAAGCCTTTATACTTGTAAAACAACGGTCGCGGATTACGTGTAAGCCTGTTTGTCTTACGTTCTCGGTGACGATAATTGTTCGTAAGATTTCCATCTCACGAAGCGTTGTACAAGATTTACTCCTCGATCCTTACGCAACATTTGAAATGCCCGGTAAACAAATTCAACACCGCCGTGATTAAGACGGCCGATCTAATCGTGCAATTGGCGATTAATTTTCACAACAAAATTCTAACGACGTTTTTACCGACGGCCGTCAAGTTTCATTATATATTCAATCTCCGGGACTTGAGCAACGTTTTTCAAGTAACGTATCGTGGTTAGCCACGACGAATTAACGCCGAAAATTAATTTTAATCAATCGATCGTAAGGGACTGTTGTTTGCCGCCGGCGAATGCGTGACGACGACCGGTTCCTTCGTACGGCTGTGGTTACACGAGACCAGTAGAGTTTATGGCGATAAATTAATCGAAAAGAAAGACCAAGAGACTTTTTCGAAAACGATTGTCGAACAAATAAAGAAAACGTTTAGCGTGAGTTGTTCATTTAATAAGCGTCAAGTATTTAACGTAGTTAAGTGTTTAATTATAGTAACACCATTGTTTAACGACGTTTTACACGCAGAACTTGGTAATTGAGGTAAGGAACATACACACACGCTATGGGAAAAAAGCTTTTTGTTAAAAGACGTTTTATAATTATATAAGTAACACGTGTTCGGTGTAGGACGTGCCCGAGAACGAGTACCTGGTGAACCCGTTAATCTTTTCGCATTTCGCGGACGGTATCGGCGACCAAAAGTACATGCCCGTCCATTCGTGGACCGCGTTGCGAAAACTATTGAACGACGCCGTGGACTCGTACAACGAACTGGTCGGGGGCATGAACCTAGTGTTGTTCGAGGACGCGATGGCGCACGTATGCCGGATCAATCGCATACTGGAGCTGCCCAGGGGTAACGCGCTGCTCGTGGGCGTGGGCGGCAGTGGGAAACAATCGTTGGCCTGGCTGGCCGCGTTTATATCCTCCCTGGAACCGTTCCAAATACAGCTCAGGTCCACATACGGCGTCGCCGACCTGAGGGCTGATTTGGCCGCGCTGTACACGAAGGCCGGCCTGAAGAACGTGGGCGTCATGTTTTTGTTGACCGACTGCCAGGTGGCCGACGAACGGTTTCTGGTGCTCATCAACGACATGTTGGCCAGCGGTCAGATACCGGACCTGTTTGCCGACGACGAGATCGACAGCATCATACAGAACATTGGCCCGGAGGTACTGTCGCCGTCTGTCCGATCGGCCCGACGTCGCCTTTTTCTTTTTCGTCGTGATTTCAGGTGAAAAATGCCGGCGTGCCGGAAACAAAGGAAAACTGTTGGCAATTTTTCATCAACAAAGCGAGGTCTTTGATCAAAACCGTGCTGTGCTTTTCGCCCGTGGGTAACACGTTGAGAGTGCGGTCCAGACGGTTCCCGGCGTTGGTCAACTGCACATCGATCAATTGGTTCTACGAGTGGCCGAAAGAAGCTTTGGAGTCCGTTTCGTACAGATTTCTCGGTGATTTGACCGAACTTTCGGCAAAACTCAAAAAACCCGTATCGTTGTTCATGGCTCACGTACACAACTCGGTGAACGAAATGTCTCTAAAGTATTTGATGAACGACCATCGTTACAATTACACGACACCGAAATCGTTTTTGGAACAAATTACTCTGTACGTGAAACTGTTGGTATCGAAGACCGACGATATTAATTACAGTATACGCAGATTACAAAACGGTATTAAACAATTGATATCCTGTGCGGCGCAAGTAAACGAAACTATATTATTACAGTTTTAATTGTCAAATAGGTATGTATATATATATATTTGTTTTCAAATAGGTCGATGTGTTGAAAATCGAGTTGGACGTACAAGAAGTTGAATTGACCAAGAAAAACGTCAAAGCCGAAGAATTAATTAAAGTGGTCCAGAAAGAAACGGAAAAAGTAAAGTTTGAAAAAGATAAAGGTATTTATTTTACGACAACGTCCGGTGCAATTTACGTAGTCTGGCAATTTCAATTTTAATTTACTACGTAATATATTCGTAATTAGCCGCCGAAGAAGAAGACAAAGTGAAATTAATCGAAGAAGATGTCGCTCTGAAACAACAAATGTGCGCCGAGGATTTAGAAAAAGCCGAACCAGCTTTGGTGGCAGCTCAGGCTGCTTTAGATACGTTGAATAAAGTAAATTCGTTTCGTCCGAAAATAATAATAAAATACTCTCGTAACGAAACGTGTGTCGATAAATTTTTTTTACTCGTCGACATCAGAGTTTGTACGGAGAACTAAGGAAATAAGGAAATAATCAAAATCAAGCAACCCGAGAAAAAACGACGACCGTTATTTTTGTTGATTTTCAGTTAAATATAGAAATATAGACGTTTTTTTAAAAAAAAATTCTATACTAAAAAGCGTTACATAATTTGTATAATATTCGTCAATTTTTCATCGCGTCAATACTACGAACGTTAAAATTAGATTTATTAATACGTTTCAGAACAATTTAACTGAACTGAAATCATTTGGTTCCCCCCCGTTGGCCGTGATAAATGTTACGGCTGCGGTTATGGTCTTACAAGGTAAAAAAGGGAAGGTTCCAAAGGATCGGAGCTGGAAAGCGTGCAAGGTATAGTTTGCGAGTATTGGTTATTAATATTATATTTATCGTAATAGTTACAAACAACGCGAGCGGATAATTTAATTATGTTTTAAACGAAATCTGGACAGCGATAAAAATAAAATTCCTATTATTATTTTAAGCGTTTATATTGTACATTTACCGATCGATATATTTTCATTTACAACTATAAATTTCATTTAGAATCGTTCGCGAGGAAACAATCGTTTGATATAACTGATTAATTTATGTTCGTAGGTTATGATGGCCAAAGTTGACGGATTTTTAGATTCACTTATAAACTACGACAAAGAACATATACATCCAGATGTAGTTAAAGCTATTCAACCATATTTGAAAGATCCCGAATTCGACCCAGGACTCATCGCTGGAAAATCGTTGGCCGCAGCTGGTGAGTAGAACTTAAAAAATTAAATCGCGATTTACAAACACGTTTACAGATTCGTACGGGACATATACTAAGCACTGTCTTCAACTTTGCCGAGTTTTTACATTGTCCGGCACCGTTTTTTACATTATAGTAATCCGTATCGACGAACTTATTGTATGTAATAGGTTTATGCGCGTGGGTCATAAATATAATGAAGTTCAACGACGTTTGGCAAGTGGTGGAACCAAAAAGAAAAGCTCGCGATCAGGCCAATGAAGAGCTAAGTGCCGCTAGGAATAAACTTACGGAGCTTAGGAATATGATTATCGTACGGCATTATTTGTCTCGAAAAATCGTATTATGTTGTTTCGATACTGTTTACGAATTTTAGGAATTGGAAAGAAAACAACAAATTCTGACGGACGAGTTTGATGGCGCGGTTGCTGAAAAAATCATGTGCCAAAATCAAGCCGACGAAACAGCCAGCAGGATTGATTTGGCGAATCGACTTGTTAATGGTTTAGCGTCAGAGAATGTCCGGTGGAAAGAAAGTGTTTCAATGTGTGTAGTGATAAAGATCGATGTTTTTTTTGTTTTGTTCGAAAAAATAATATATTTATATATTTTTTATATTTTAGGTTACAAAAAAGTTTACAAACTTTACCTGGGGATACACTCATGGTTTCAGCTTTTGTGTCGTACGTCGGATACTTTACGAAAATTTATCGACAAGAATTAATTCAAAATTCGTGGCTACCATTTTTTAAAGAAGTTAAAGTAACAAACTAATTGAACTCAATACAAGAAATATCGATTTTCTTCGTTTCGATGTGTCGAAACGATTATGTGTTAAATTAATTAAAACTCGAAATTTCAGCCTGAAATACCGATAACAGATAATTTAGATCCACTTTCATTGCTCACCGATGATGCGCAAATCGCCACCTGGAATAACGAGGGTTTACCAAACGATCGAATGTCGTCAGAAAACGCGACCATTTTAACTAATTCCGATCGATGGCCGTTAATGGTCGACCCTCAAGTACGTTATACATTTTTTCGAAACGAAAAATTAAAATATATATATATATATAGGCGGGTAAAAATAATCATCTAGCCGTGATTTTAAAATTAGCTTCAAGGAATTAAATGGATCAAAACTAAATATGGGCAAAATTTGAGAGTAATCAGATTAAATTACAAAAATTATGTATCGGACATCGAGAACTGTGTGAGAGATGGCAATGTACTACTGATCGAAAATATCGGTGAAATTATTGATCCCGTTTTGGACAATATTATTGGTCGTAATTTAATAAAAAAAGGAAGGTAAAAAAAAAAAAATTACGACGATTATTATTTATTAAAAAAAAAGAAAAAAAGGTTATTTTTACGTGTACGAAATTATAGGGTTGTGAAGATTGGTGAAAAAGAGATTGATTACAATCCAAATTTCCGTCTCATATTGCATACGAAATTGTCAAATCCGCATTACAAACCAGAAATGCAAGCACAGACGACACTAATTAACTTCACAGTGAACCGCGACCAACTTGAAGATCAATTATTGGCGGAAGTAGTAAAAGTTGAAAGACCAGACTTGGAAACAATGAGAATAGAGCTGACGAAACAACAAAATAGCTTTAAAATAACGTTGAAGCAGCTAGAGGACGGTTTATTGCAGAGACTGTCATCAGCTGGCGGTGAGATACTTTGTGATAAACAACTGGTTTTGAATCTGGAAAAGTCGAAAAAAACGGCGATAGAGATCGAGGAGAAAGTTATGGAGGCGAAAACAACATCGATAGAAATTGACGCCGCTCGAGAAGAATATCGCGTGGCTGCGACAAGGGCGTCGATCATTTACTTCATAATGAACGATCTGATCAAAATAAATCCCATGTATCAGTTCTCCTTAGAGGTAAATTTAATACGGGTTAACCGTTATAGCGGGATCAATCTCGGTGTATATATATATATACATATTTCTTTTCTCTTTAATTTCGTATTTTCCGTTTGTATATTTTCCTTAGATATTGTAATAAAAATGTCGTAAAAACGTTCCCTTTTTAAATAATTTCGTTAACTGTGTACGAGCGGATTTATTTGTTAAATTTATGTACGGGCTTATAGGCTTTTAGCGTCGTCTTCCAACGAGCTATGAGAAACACGGAAAAAGCCAATACTTTGAAAGAACGAATAGTGAAACTGATTGAAAATATAACTTATAAAACATTTATTTATACATGCAGAGGTTTATTCGAAAAGGATAAATTGATATTCGTCTGTCAAATGACTATCCAGGTATAATTAAAACGACGTGTGTAACGTATTATTACATTTCAATCGTTTAATTAACGAATTTTCATTTCGTCGCACGTACGTTGATAATAGTCGATAACGTTTAAAAATATGAATTTAGATACAATTACAAGCACAGCAGATAAAACCAACGGAACTAGATTATTTGCTGAGAAGGCCGGTAATTGTTGGATTGTCTAGTCCATTCAATTTTATTTCGTCGAACGTCTGGGGAGCTATCAAATCGCTTGTTTTAGCCGACGACGAATTCACGTAAGACAAACGTTTCCTAAGCCGTTAAAGAAGCGCAATAATAATTATTTTCTACGTATTGTTATCGTTGTTATTTGTAAAATACGCGCCGCGTCAGTGGTCTAGATAAAGACGTCGAGACGTCCGGCAAACGTTGGCAGTTATACATTGACGGCGAAGCCCCGGAGAACGATAAACTTCCGCAAGATTGGAAAAATAAATCTCCGTTCCAGAAACTTTGTATTATTAGAGCTCTAAGAACCGATCGAATGACTTACGCTACCAAAGTATACGTTCAAGAAGTTCTCGGACTCAAATACACCAACTTTAGACCACCGGAGTTTTCAGAATCGTTTAAGGAAACATCGTCGAAAACTCCCGTGTTTTTCATATTGTCAGCCGGCGTTGATCCAACGCGCGTAAATATAACGTTTTATTTAAATAATAATTACGCCCGCGATCGATTCGTTTATGTTCGGCGATAGCGTTATTATTATCATCCTATTAAAAGACGAAATATGTAGAATTTTAAACAGGGACGATTCGCTTTTATTTACCGTGTATGTCGTGTAATGCGCGTAGGACGTCGAAGCACTCGGCACGCGAAAAGGGTTTACGATCGAAAAAAGTAACTTCCATAACATATCGTTGGGACAAGGGCAAGAGAACGTGGCAGAAGATGCTATCGAACTAAGTTCTCGATTGGGCCATTGGGTTATGTTGCAAGTAACTATGAAATTATACTTAATACCGTATATACCGCTGATTCCGGCGTTTATTTTCGAAAGAACGTGCACCTAGTGCAAAAATGGCTGCCGGCTTTAGATAAAAAAATGGAAGCGTCTTTCGAACGTCCGCACGACGATTATAGAATATTCATTAGCGCCGAACCAGCTGCCGATCCACTCTATCACATTATACCTCAAGTATGTCCGTCGTTAAAACGTTTATTACGAGCATAGGTTTTCGTTTTCGAAATGTCTAGGGCGTTCTGGATTCTTCAATCAAAATTACCAACGAACCGCCGACGGGAATGATGGCGAATTTACACAAAGCTTTGGATAATTTCAATCAAGACACGCTGGAAATGTGTTCGAAAGAAGCCGAATTCAAAGCGATTCTGTTCAGTTTGTGTTATTTCCACGCTTCCATACAGGAGAGATCGAAGTTCGGGCCACAAGGATGGAACAGACTGTACCCGTTCAACGTAGGCGATTTAACGATATCCGTGAACGTTCTATACAATTATCTGGAGGCGAACAATTCGGTTCCTTGGGAAGATCTCCGGTATCTTTTTGGCGAAATCATGTACGGCGGACATATTACCGACGATTGGGATAGGAGACTGTGCCGAACGTATCTGGAAGTGTTTATGAATCCGGATCTGGTACTGTATTAGCATCGTCGATACGCGTAATTACGGCGACTTTTTGGTCGAACGCTAATCGTTTAACGGTATTGCAGATGGAAGGAGACCTTTTGTTCGCGCCCGGGTTCGTGGTGCCGCCGAACACGGATTATAAGTCTTATCATAAATATATAGACGAATTCCTGTTGCCGGAGAGTCCTGTATTATACGGACTTCACCCGAACGCCGAAATCGGTACACTCACCACAAGGTCGGAAAACTTGTTCCAGACACTAATGGAGATGCAGCCAAGAGACGCGGGTTCGTCCAGTAGAACAGGAATATCTAGGGACGATAAAGTAAAAAGACGCGGTTGTCGACGCCTGCTTGTTCCTCTTTATCGTGTCACGTAAGTCGTTCGTCCGTTGTTTTCAGGTAAGACAAACGCTGGACGATATTATCGACAAAGTACCGGAACCGTTTAACACGCTGGATATGATGGCCCGAGTCGAAGAGCGGACGCCATACGTGATCGTATCGTTCCAAGAGTGCGAACGTATGAACGTGTTAATGAACGAAATCAGACGATCTCTGAAAGAATTACATTTGGGATTAAAGGTCGGTATTATAAACACTTCGAACGGTATTCATATAGTTACAATACGTTTCGATACGCGACTTGTCGTTGTTTCGAATCTACAACTCGCTCGGGTTTGTTCGTTATTAATTAACGGAACGCAATTCGTAAAATACGAACGTTTCCGACGAAACACCAATAATATCGCCTCGCGTCTATCTCGTCGAGATGATCATCGTTTATCTACGTTTCTTTTTTCTTATTTATGTCCGTATATAAACGAAATATTTTATCGTAATACATAATTCAGTCGACGATGCCAAATTGTTAAAACGTATTCGAACACTCTCGGACGTTACTTGTTTTCGATCCGACATTGACGGCGTGAAACTAAAACGAACTTAATATCAGAAATAATCGTAATTTAATATTCAATATAACGTGTCCGAAAATACACTTTACGAGACGATCGATTATTTTGTGAACGGAACAAAAAAAATATATATACACACACACGCGCGTTTCGTACTTACTAGCCAATAAAAACGATTAATTGGCGTTTCTTGAAACGTATAGGGCGAACTGACGATAACGGCGGATATGGAGGCGTTGGAAGAATGCTTGTTTATGGACAAAGTGCCGCCAAACTGGGAAAAACGTGCTTACCCGTCGCTGTTGCCGTTGGCGGCTTGGTACGCGGATTTGCTGAAGCGATTGCGCGAGCTAGAATCGTGGGTGAGCGAATTTCAGGTAAAAACGGGCGGGACCGCCGCGACGATAGGTTCGAGAACGAACGGCAACGTTGGCTTTGGTTTAGTGTCCGCCGTCCGTGTGGCTGGGCGGTTTCTTCAATCCGCAGTCGTTTTTGACCGCCATCATGCAGAACACCGCCCGGAAAATGGAATGGCCGCTGGATAAGATGTGTCTGCAATGCGACGTGACGAAGAAATTCAAAGAAGACATCACGTAAGCGATCGTGTATACATTTTTCCGTTAATACGCGAACGGACGGGGTCGTATACGATCGTCGCGTTGTTTCGGGGCCGGAGTTTTGTGGAGTTTTGTTTTTGTACAGATTGGCTCCCCGGGAAGGCGCCATGATAAACGGATTGATACTGGAAGGCGCTCGTTGGGACGTATTGGCCGGTTGTATCGTCGAATCTACGTTGAAAGAACTGTTCCCGACAATGCCGGTAGTGCACGTCAAAGCCGTCATCAAGGGCAAACAAGAGACGCGAAACACGTACGAATGTCCAGTGTACAAGATCAAACAGAGAGGACCGACCTACGTGTGGACGTTCAATCTGAGGACGCGGCAAAAGCCGTCCAAATGGGTGTTGGCCGGCGTGGCAATACTGCTGAACGTGTAGTTCGGGCGAACGGCGTCCACGTTTTACGGGTTGTGAAATTCGTTTACTCGATCCTTTGTGCCGTCGACAATTGCGAACGGTATACGACGGCGCCGTTACTTTCATTTACTACCTAAAACTCCCGCTTCCCCGTGTAATTCGTGTTCGAATAATCGAATTCCGTCGGTGTTCGTTTTGTCACAGAACGCTGTCGATTTTATATTAAAGTACTTCGCCTCGTTAGATGTCGTTAAACATTATACTCTCACAAGACACGCCCGCGTAAAAATGAATATAAATCGAATGTCCCTATTAACGAATTTGTCGATGTTTGGTGTACTCAGCCTTGCCAAACGGTAGTACGGGATACACAAGTAGGACTTTTACGCGCGCGCGTTAAATATTTGTTTATTTTAAAACGTCCGACAAGTCGAAACTATTTCGATTTTCCTCTGTTTTTACGAATAATGTATCCGTTTCCTAACGTGAAATTCAATTTCACTCGGAAAGTATTTATATTTAGCAAAAATATTACTATATATCGTGAACTTGTATAGGTAATTCGAGTTGACTTTTGTTTTGACTTTCCTATCGGACATTTGCTGTACGGCGATAGTCGACGTAAAGACGAAATCGAACGTTTTATCGTAATTTACGCGGAAAATGTACGAAAAAGTATCGATCGTGTCTGTTGTTTTTTTTTTTTAATCGTAGAAATCTGTACGATTGATAGTAAACTTGAAAAAAAACTGGAACGAATTATTCAAATTGTCTATATTATATCGTCCTGTAGAAAATTGAAATTTTCTAATTCCGTACGTTCCGAATTGAATTGATCGCGAATCCACCGGCGGTAAACTATCACGTAGTTTTATAGGCACGAAATTTCGAATTCAAATTACTCCAGAAGCTGAAACAGCACCGGCGGAACCGGAACGTTTCATAATATTTTTAGAGGCGCGTATCAAAAAAAAAGTTTACCGGAATTATCGCGCGTACGTTCGTCGTAACTTAAATGTTGAAATGCTTATGCCACTTCACCGACAATATGAACGAGTCGGGACGCAGATATCCTAGTGCAGAGTACAGCCCTTAATCCCCGGCTTCTGCAACTCGGCGGACTCGTGGCGGAAGTGTGCGAGAGTTGTCTGTCCCCCGTGGGGAGGCAGACGTCACTCGGTGATCCACCGACTGATTGACTGACACTGGGGTGTGATTTCTGTGTTTTATAGCCGAATCGTCCGGCCATATTATTGCGAATGGTATTAAATTCTCAATCAAAATCGGCGTATCGTGTCTCGCATTTTTGATTGTTTCGTTAATTTTCCATACTTTTCTATTTGCCTAATAATTGAACACGTATTCATTCGATTCGTGCCCATTAGCGTGATACGTTTGAGTAATTATTGTAAACTTTTTTGTATAAATGAAACGTGTTCGTTCTGTGGTTATCGCGAGGTCGCGACTCGGTCCATTTTTTCCGCGCTATACGAGATTATTGTCGATATTTTATAAACGTATGGCCGGTATTTCGGGGAGTTCAAGCGTCGTTCTAACATTTATTAAAGCGTCATTTTCCGATACGTTATTACATCGAAATACGCTTATAGTATTGGTTCCCACAATTATAATATCCGCGGATATCGTTACAGTAATATTGTGGCGCGTTGTTATTTATCGTAGGGTTTTGCTTAATTCGCGTGGCGCAACGTGGCGGAAACAACCGAACGAAAACAACGTCGTACGTCCGAAATGTGTAAACGTAGCTCAATTCCCGTCACCCGGCGAAATAATTAATAACGTCGTTACACGACTTTTGGCGAATTATCGCGGAAACGACCAGTGGATAAAGTTACGTGCGTTTCGAACACGCCGTTCGATTACGTCGCGGGACATTTATTTACGATTATTGTCGTCGGTGTACGATTTATTTTACCGACAGACGAAATGGACGCGTTTCAAATCGCGATACGACGAGTTATTCGTCCGTGTCGCGGTTTTTATCGTAGCGATCTCGTAGGCTTTTTAACGCTTGTCCGACGATTGGCCCGTATCGGTGGTAACAGTCCCTCAAGTTGTTTTCCGTGTTTTCCGACCCAATAAAAACGGTTTTTCGTCCACTATTTCGCTTTCGTTGGGCGCGTACCAACGACAAAAAGCGTTACGATTGTTATCGACCGCCGTTGCTCGACAAAAGAAAGTCGGCTCGCGGGCGTGTCTATTATAAACTTTCTGTCTCGGAAACGCGTGGTATTCGCGCGTAGCTCGATCGGGCGGTGGAGACATATGATCGATTAAATTCGATTCGGTTACGCATTCGCGTTAATCAGTCGGAAATTACGTTCGATAATTGTCCTATTAGAAAACGGATCGTATTGCTTAAACACGCGCAACGGATTTCGGTCGTTAACGTTCGCACGTTGTTGCGAAAGATATCCGTCGGCGCGTGTCACGTCCATCGGCGTCCGAAATTCCCGCGTCGAGGGTGTCTCGACGAAAACACGAAAAATATTTTACGCGCGTTTCTATCGTTTTTGGCCCGATTCGTTTTGATCGAAAACGTCGGCAACGGACGCCGAGACGATCGCGACAAACACGGTCGGTAACGCGGCGCGATCTGAGCGTAGTATTCGATTTACGTTTTCGGATCGCGCTTTTCGGAAAAAAAAACCGCTTAATTAACATAATATGCGCGTTACCGTCGACATTTTACACGAACGGTAAAAGTATTTATTTTCGTTTTCTGTTCAAGGTGTCGCCGTGTACGCCGACGTCTGTAAATAAGACGATTTTCCATAATACAACGTAGTAGTAGTAGTAGTAGTGGTGGTGGTGGTGGTCGTTGTATAGTAATAGCGGTAGTCGTAGTAGTTCGCGTAAACATTTTCAAGGCGACTGGCAATGGATAAACGTGTTCGTTGGTACTTTTTGGTTAAAATTCACCGATCGCGCGTATACCGCCACTTGACGGTTTTTACGTACGAATTTAACCGAAGTCCACGTAAGTGTTACATACGAGCAGCGTACGGAGTTTGTTCATTGTTTCTTCCTTGTAATTCCGACGAACGCGATTCGTGTTTCGGATAACAACTCCGCCGAATCGAGAAAAGAACCGTTAATATCGATAATTCGATCGCGGTAAATCGGCCTCGTTTATCCCGAACATACTCGACGAAAAATCGATCCGTTTGGTTCGACGTGTACGAAGTAAACTCGTTCGCGCGTAAACTCTAAATATTTCGTCGGCCGTACATGGTCTCTTCGTATCGTGGTTATTTTTCGACAAAAAAGGAACTTAGTCTAATGTTAACAATTTCGAAATTGTCCACGTACGAATAAGATTATTATACGTTTGACGTTTATAAATTATTTAAACGTTTTTTTAACTTTCGTGTTCGTTTCGTCGTTTAATCTAAACTAATAATAAACCATCTTGTTCGTATACTCGATATTAAAAACTATCCGAAAATACCGATACGAAGAAGTAAAACTAAGAGGAGACAACTTCGATCCCTATTTATTAATACAGAAATAGTATTTTCGATTGTTCGTACGATATTATTAAAACATACCAGAAGGGTATTGTTTGAATTTTGATTATTAAATTTATCTTTAGGGAATTACGTTTGACATTTACACGTTAACCGACGCAAATATTGTAATATCGAACGAAACCGTTCGCCGAAAACGTGTAAATTGGAAAACCAACGGGTTAGTCCGCAACTGTGGGCGTAATTTTTATCGGATTACGCCGTTGTCGCCTGTTCGTTTGAACGACGTGTGAATTCATTTGCCGTTCACCGCATTTACGTTACGTTCAAAAGTGCCGATCGTGACGATACCGCGAGCGTACGGCGTATTCGGTATAAAACGCCAATTCCACTCGATTTACCTTCGGACTGAGATAATTTGAATAAAAACGCGTTATTATATACACGGACGACGCCGTACGAACGTTGGCCTAAAATCGAACGCGTGTTACGATAATTGAATATAAATAGGTCAACCGTAAGAGCGAAACTTGTAATTATCGTTTTAATACTGTTCGGGTTTTGAGTATTTAACGCTAACACGATTTACGCGTTCGTAAAAATATCGAAAAACTCTATCGCGCCACGCGTTGTATATATATATATATATGCCGCGAGAACGAGGCCGCCGTAATATTCGAATACGGCTCGGGAGAAATGGGCTTTTCCGTTTTAAAGGAACACTCGAGCGGTCGTTTTAACCGTAAACGATATTATTTCTACGATGCCGCGGCAATCGCGTCGGAGCTTAGGGCGATTTTCCGGAATAACGCGTTAATCGACCGTTCACGCGACGGCGCCGACATGACGAACGACGAAGAAAAGGCGCGATACGCTTTTCCTTACACGCGGATGGCCACGAACTGTGTGGCTACCGGAGAAGGCTCTTGGCCGTATATTCACGCGTACGAACCCGACGTTTACTCCGTACGTACCGCCACAACGGCGTTTTAAAAATGCCCCCCCGGTACGGCGCGTATCGTCGTTACACCGTCGTTGGCCACTCGCCGCGGCGGTCGACCGACGGTGGCGTTTTTATCGCGTAACTCGCCGTTTATTCCGTTTCCTCGGGCGCAAAGGTGGCGACGCAATATTCTCGTCCTCGGGACTTTAGCGAACGGACGCGCGCGTCCCGCCGTCGTGTATACCTTTCGGCGGCTTTTCGTTTACCCCGGTGGATTTTTCGAACGTTTCTCGCCGCGCGTTTATTAAGTACGAGTAAACGAATAAATACGAACGGCCGGGTCCGCTTAAACGCGCCGGACGCGTTTTCTAAAAATCGTTATTCCCCGTTATTTTTCGCTTATTCCGGGCTTTGTAGGTCCACTACACCTCCCCATACCTCCCTATCCGTTCTCTTATTTCCAGGAGTCTTCTCTAACTCGGTCAATCCACCGCTGTCTTGGTCGTCCTCTCGGTCGTTTTTTTTGTCTGGCTTCCATAGTGTGATCTCTGTTTGGCTCTGTTTTGCTCTCCATACGTGACCTGCCCAGCTTATCCGTCTGCTTTTGAGAACTCCCACCATGTTCGGTTCGTTGCATATATCTCTTGGCTCCGCGTTGGTTCTTCGTTCATACGTATTCTCCTCCTCGTTTCTTTCGGGCCCATAGGTTTTACGTAGGATTTTCCTTTCAAACACTAACAATCCCTTTTCGTCCGACCTTGTTGACGCCCAAGCATACAGGACTATAGGTCTAATAAGTACGCGATAATGTCCTAGTTTCGTATTTTTGGACAGTAGTCTCGACTTAAATAATGGCGCGAGCGCTAAATAGCGTTTATTTCGCCGTTATTTCAACGATTGAGAAACAAACTACAGATCGGCGGCGACGCGCGCGCTATATTAACCGTTAGCAGGCGTCATTCGCGATTCCCAATATTCCCACATATAGTAAGTAGTAATCCTTGTACAAATATAACGTACGTACAAAACGATGTTTCGAACAACAACGCGATTTCGTATCCTAATAAATTATACGAATATAATTACTCGGTACGGAGAGCAACGCGTAATATATTATATCCTTGTACTAATTTAACGAATCGAATAAATTCACGTAATAATCGCGCGCGCGGTTAAGTCAAGTTTCGTTTCGTATTAAACGCATATGCGTACACGCTTGACGAATTACGCGAATAAATGTTCTCGTAAAAACTTATTTCCGTTAGATCTTAACGGTTTTTGTACGTAAATTACTCGAGTACCGAGCGCCTTTTGGCCCGCTACCCGGGTCATTTACTATTCTCGTCCAAACGTTTATTTCGTAAAAACCATCTCGTACGCGAAACGTGTCGTTTTTGTCGGCAATATCGTACGCCGTTATCCGAAATAACGTACCGTTTTATTTCGACGTTTAATAGAAATATACAAAATTAGCGTAATTTTTTTTTTTTTTGTTACGACACGAACGTTTCGAGTAGTTACCCGACAGTAACACTCGAACGCGAATTTATTTATTCGGTTATGCGTATACGTTTTGAAACTGTTTAATTGTTAACCGAATCTCGCCTTCTATTAGGCGTTCTCGGTGGGCGGAATGTTTACCGAATTAAGGTTATAAAATGGGACGAGGGAGTGGAGCGCATGCACCAAAAATTACGTCGGAAAATCAAGCGGCCGTTTGAAAATCGAAATTAATTTTCGAAACGTTTTCGCTTTGGATGTCGCGCGGCGAATGATATAGTTATTAAATACTCTACGCCGGAACACACACACATTCGACCGCTAAATATGTGCCGAGTACGTTGGCGCGGTCGGCGCGATCTATTTTCGATCGATTCGGATTATCGAAAAAAACCGTTTTCGTCCGTCCGTCGTATCGTTTACGCACGCGTCGCCCATCCGTTCGTCGGAACCTACCGAAACAATATACCGAAATAAATATCGCGTGGTCCGTGCCGTGTCTCACCTTGAGCCATTTTCCGTCGAAGCGAACGCGAAACGGTATTTATTTTTTTTGTTTGTTTCTTTTCGTCCGTCGAGATACTTGTAACGTATAAACGATCGGTTGTGTTTTTTTTTTTTAACAAAACACGCGCAAATCCGTAAACGCGCGTATAATATACGACGACAACTCTAATCGCGCGGTCTTAAAAACACGTAAGCGAACTGCGCTTATATTATTGTAGCCGTTATCCGTCGACGGATTAAATTAATTTAACTAGGCTAAGGCTGCGCGAACCGTTTTTACCCGTATTTTCCTTCGCGTGAGAAAATCTCGGAACAATTACGACGGATTTTCGTGATTACGCGAAAAACGTCGGATAACACGCGCTCGGATCGCGTGAACGCGTTAAGAGATTTTATCGTCCGATAGTCGACGTTAAATATATGTATATATACGCGGTATTATTATCGTCGACGAAAATTTTCGAAATGTCCCAACCCCCCCCGGAAAAACTCGGCGAACTATCACGTTTCGGGCGACGATTTCGCGCGCGAAAGAACGTCTTTCGTCGTCGTTTTACGAACTTTTTCCCCTCCAATATTCAAAACACCACTTGCTTTTCGAAAACGAAAACCGCCCCGTTTTTGTAAAAAAAAAAAAACCGTTTAAACCTTTAACCGAATTTAACACGACGTTTTACGCGTCCGTTCGAAAAAATGTCCCGCTAGACGTACACGTTTACTTGTAATTCGCGACAAACGTGTCGCGAAATACGTTCGATTTGGACGATTACACGTTACCGTAAAAGTTCGTGCGGCGTACTCGGACATGGCGAACGTCACCGTTAAGTACACGCAGATTGTCCGGCCAACAGCTCCCGTCCGTCGTTTCGCGGTGTCCAAACGTTCGTTTTTACGAGCGCACCGATCCGCCGCTACTCGGAGTAAACCGGTTTTCATATCGAACCGGACCGCCCGGAGACCACAAATCTCCGCGTCGCGCAACGGTTTGCTCTCGCGCGGCTTCCCGCGATTATTTATTTTTACCCGTAGCGTGTCGGAAACGACTTGGGCTGAAGATTCAACTCCTGCCGTATCGAGACGACCGGCGTCGGATAATCGGCTACGTACGCGCACCACGGAATAATGTTTTCAGATTTCGCGACCGCGCGTTCCCGTACGAATCGTCGGAACATTTGTGCCCGATTTCCCCGGCGGGCCTCCTCCAAGGCGCTTGAAGCGAAATCGGTGTCGCGCGATCTTTACCGTCGCGGCGGGAGAATACATTATAATCGCCCGATCGACGTCGTCGTCAGCGGGTGGCCGATTTTTTCGTTAAACGTCCCGCAATTTTTCTAGGTTACGTTCGCGTCCTTTCCCGTCCCGTGTATCACCTACGTTGGCGAATTAAATCGACGAAGAACCGCGCGAACCGAAACGGTCGACCGATCGGTGCCGAAAACGAAATATCCGAAAGCGTGCTTTCGACTCGATCGCGTTTCGTTTTCGAACAGTGGCGTGGCGACGTAGAATATAGCTCGACGAAAATTGTTTCGTTTACGTTTGTCGCGAACGTTTCGCTCGACGTTCGGCGTGATTGGAAATACGGATCCACCTCCGCAAAGTCGCGGGACCAGAAGTCGTAGGGGCCATTGACGAAATCGTTTCTCGTTGTATTCAATTTGTCGCGATACACTACCCAAATCACGGACGAATCGTGTGAACAGTAGAGTACTAACGGGTTGAGGGATAAATCCTCCCTGAAAGTTTTTAGGAAGAATTTAACTTCTTAATACTAGACGTATACTTTTAGTCAATAATAAAGAAAAACTAAAATATCCACGCACAATAGAACGTGTTTATTAAAAATGAATAGTCGAGTTTATGGTACGTCTTGTTTTATTAGGGCCGTCCGATTTATTTATTCAAAAATTAAACCCTCCTACCAAAAAAATAGAAATTCAGGTCTAAGTACGCCGCTGCGTGTGGACGACGAACTTCCGTCGCCACGCGTTGGCGACTCGACGACGTGTAACCACGAGTATCGTAAACGTGGCTGGTCGAAGTCGCTCGGTCAATAATAAATTACGCGCTCCGGTCGCCGGAATTTCACTTTCGCGCCATTTCCAAATCGAACGGTCGGCCATAATTCGTCGGCGTGCGCGTAACACTCCGACCTAACCGTCGGTCCGAATAGGCGTCGTAATTGTCGTCCGAAGTATTCGATAAACGTCGGGTCGACGACGAGCGCTGCCTTTCGACGATCCGGTCGTTAAATTTTCTACGGCGCAATTCTAAGACGGGCCCGCCCGTCGCGCCACTATCAACCGACAATTTTCGAAAACGGCCGTTCGACATCAGCGAATCGGTCGTTGTGGTTTACGAAATTCACAGTCGTTCGACTGTACGAACGACGGAATCCCAACAATCGAACGTATTCCGCGGCATTTTTCAACAAACGTACGCAGTTACATTACTCGGAAGTCGCTCTTAGAACGTGACACGGTTAGACGAGACGGGAACCATCGGCGAATTGTTGTCGGCTATATATAAAAAACGAGGAAAACGTACGACCGTATCGGAAATGTTCGCGTTCAAAAGCCGAATACGAATTCGACATTTTCAATATCAACGGGCATATCGACGCGTTTTACGAGACGACGGGTTTTCGAAAATTCGCCAGGGGCGCCCAAACGCGAACGGTACGCCGGCGAAGACAAACGACGCGGCAGGAGGGCGCGTGCGCGCTTTGTGGAAGGACGCGCGTATTTATGATAAAGGCGTTACGATGACGCGTCGACGAGGTCGTCTTCGTTTCCTCTCGTTCCGATCGATATCGCGCGCGATAAGACAAACCGCTACTCCCCTCCTCCCAAGACATTTGGCAGTTAGGACACGCGCGACCGCGCGTGTCCTATTTGCGGACCGATTTCGCAACGTCCAGTCCGTCTGCCGGACGGGCGCACACGAGCGCGCGATGTGTTTATCGTTGTACGGCGTACACGGTGGCGACCGGGCGGGGCGGGCGGACGAAGGAAATTCAAGGAGATTACGTCCGTTACGGCGAGAAAGGGAAGTCGGTACGGGAAAGAAAGGCCGCCGCGCGAAAGAATCGAGGGAGTGAGAGGCGAGAGCAAGGCGCGCGGGCCGGCGAGCTGTTGCCCAACAGTGACGAGAACGCCGAGGTCTCCTAGCCGGGGGAATTTATAAAACGGCGGCGCGCGTGATTCGTTCGATCACACCGCTCTTCTGGCACGCACGACCGACAAACGAATAGTACGGACGGCGATCTGTTTTTTGGACTTTTCACGCGTCGATCATCAGCGTGCGCGCGCCCGTCCCGTCGACGACCGAGAGAGGCGCACACATGACCGTCGGCGTCCTCGATTTCATCGTGAAACGTTTCAGACAACGTGAGTAAGCACCGCCGTCGATATACGAACGTCGCGCGTTTCGTTCGGTCCTTTTAAGTCGGCGGTGGCGATCGTACGAAACCGACCGTTACAATCCTTTCCGGGCCCAAGCGGGCGTCGACCCGTCGGTCTTCCAAACAAACGAAAACGATTTTCCGTAACGACGGATGGTAATTGTTGTGCCGCGCGTTTTCGCCATTTATTCGTCGATAGCGCGGAAAAACGACACGAATCGGCCTATCGAATACGGCTACCATGTTTAAAACACATGCGGTCGAAAATAATCGCGCGAAAATGTTAACGGTTTCAGTAAACAATGGAAGGGCGAACGTTCCTGCTCATAGTCAGCACGGCTCTTCTAATCGGCCAACAAGCTCAACGCGCGACGGCAAAAAAACTACGTAAGTGCCACGAAATACGCGAAAACCGACCGCTTTAGTAACCGTCGGAAATCGTACGTGCTACAACGATCGGTTTATTGAAATCGCGGCCGCGGCTGTACAACGCAAAAACGTACGGTTCGATTTATTTTCAGCCAACTTCGTGCACGTGTGTAAAAGAAGCGACCCTCAATTGGAAAAATGTTTAGTTCAAACTATCGAGTCCCTACGGCCCGAACTGTCCAAAGGTAAGCCGGTCGGCTAAGCGATTTGTTTCCATCGAAAATCAATTTGCCCCGTTCCGCGCAGGTGTGTCCAAAATGCAAATTCCGGCTTTGGAACCGATGGTCATTCCCATGTTGGTGGTGAACCGAAACCAGGAAGCGTTGAAAATCAAAGCGACCATTAAGGACATACAAGCGTGGGGTGGATCGAAGTTTATCCTCAACAATTTCAAGTGAGCGTTTCGAACCGTCCGGTGTTACTTTTTGAAAATGTCTCGCCGTATTCACGTTTTCCCCTACACTCGGCGGAGCCTCGGTACGTTTGCGGATTTCACGAATTCGTACTCGATTGCGCACTTCGTCCGATTCCAAAATAGTTATTCGAGATAATTATTCATTTCAAAAGCCGTTCACCTCGAAATGATCCTCGGCCGTTGATCTCTGTCGGTACAACCGAACCGCGCCTCGTTTCGCCCGTTATAAATACGTGGTCGAACTATTGTTTCCCGAACGGGCGAAAACGGAAAAAATCCGCGACGCTTCGAATAATGGTCGTTTTTACTTTTTTTACCGAACGTTTTAAACGGTTTTCGATAACCGCCACGCCGTAAAGTGAAAGCGATGTCACAACGCGTCGCGTCATTAACGCTATAACATGTTTCGTCGTATAAGAATCGTAATCAGAGCGCGGATTTGAACGCGTTTAAATAAATTCCTTGTTACCGGTAAACGGTTCGGTTACGCGGCGGTTACCCTTGGAACGAAATTCGATTTGCGCGTGTGGAGGACTCAACCGGACGGCCGATTTTTTTTGAAAATGTCGCGGTTTATCAGCGTCGAGTCGTAAGAACGAAATAATCGGCATCGTCGGCCGCTCGATATTACCGGCGGGAAATGGCGCGTGCGCGGCGTTTCGAATAAACCGTTTTCGATTTTTGCCCCTACATTTTCGAACGGTAACGTCGTCGGACAAAACGAACGTACGCTTACGATTTCGTTTCGGGAAATGCACGCTCGCCGTCCGGTCGTTACGCAGATATACACGAGGGGGGGACGACGACGATAGTTGCGCAACAGAACGCGTTACGACGGCGCCGCCGTATAGTATTATAAACTGGACCGTAATAACGGAAACGTTACGCGGGTTGCGCAACCGACTTAATTACGACGGCGGCGGCGTACACGATTACAACGACGTAATCGTTCGGGGGATAATTTCCTAGCGAAATCGGTAAAAGTCCGACGCCATCGCCGTGTTTTCCCTTTCGCGAACCGCCGCCGATGGTCTTCTCCCGTACACGCCAAATACGGTTGGTTTTCGTTGTTCCCCCTCCCCCGCGCGGTCCGCGATTTTACGATCGTTTTCGCTTACATTCGTCGTTCCCTTTCGACTTTCAAAACGGCCACCGACGACGGTTAGAACGAATTCTCGGGCCGCTCATTTTGCCGAGAGCGTGTTAACGAAAAACGATTTTTGTAACGAACGAAAACGTCCGTTCGATGGTCCTTCTCCTCCTCCGTCGGCCGAAATATCGTAACAAACCTTCGTCGACCGAAATATCGTCTCGATCAAACCGTTAGAAAACCGAACAATTATAATTTATTTGCCCCGGGGATTCGATCACCTCCAACTTTCCCGCCCCCCCCTTTAAGTACCGTATACGGTACGATCGTATTAATTTACGGCGGACAAGTAAACCAAACGTCGAGATTTTGAATTTTCGCCGTCCATAATGGCGTCTACGTAACCGTACCGAGGATTGCCGAATAACGAACGACCGCGGCGATACTAAACACCGGACGAATTCGCGCCCGTTGTTTTCCAGAGTGAATCTCGAAAAGCTGAACGGCGAGGGCACGGTTATTTTGCCGAATCTGTTCGTCAATTGCACGTACGACGTTGACGGCCGTCTGATGGTCGTACCGCTCCAGGGACAAGGATTGTTTATCGGAAACATAAGTGAGTTATAATAACCGCGGAGTCGCCGTCGGTTAGGTTAAAGGTATTTTTTTCTACGTTTAATTGAACACGGCCGGCCACGCGGTTCGACGCAAACCCGTGACCGGGATCTCCGCCATTTTTGATCGTGATACGTTCGCGTTATATACGAACGCGGTTAGCGTCATCGGCGCTGTACGAACGATTACGGTCACACCATCGGTTCGTGCGCCGCGGTAACGCGGGAAATACGTTGGATTGCCCATTGATCCCTTCGTAAATCGAACGCTTTCAACCGAACCCGAATTACGTAATTATTATCGCGAGTCTTCGAGAATTTTCGTAACGTTTACGGTCGCGAGACCAGTTCCGTCCCCGCAATACCGTGACCACCCACAAACGTATATACCGCGATCGTATAAACGGTCCTATAAACTTACCCACTGTACCTCGAACGTCGTCGTCCACTGACGGCCCCCCCTCCATCCGCGGTTTCGAAACGGGTGGACAGTTTTGTTAATCGTCGTTCGACCGACCGCCGCCGGTTATATAAAATCGCGAAAACGAAACATATATCGTTCACGGTACCGTTTAACGCGTTTCAGCCAACACGAAAGCCGACATCAAAGCCAGTGTCGAGATGTTGAAAGACAAGAAAAACCGCGAATATTTCCAAATTAAGGACATCCGAATAAAGCTCAAGGTCGGCGACGCTCTCGGCAAGATCATCGCCCAAAACGTGAACAAGAACAACGACGTCATAAGTACGTTCTAAACGTGTGCGCGCGCGCAATAATTATACAATAATACGCGTCTTTTGTTGCATCGAATAACGTCCCGATATTTCGCGGGATACGTTTCGCCTGAAATTCCGCGTTCGCCCCCTCCCCCCCTATATCGTATTTTCTCGTAGTCGCCGCCGACTCGAACCTAACGCGCGACGTAACAAATAACGATCGAACGGGAAATTTCAGCTGAAACGGCGTCGGCGTTCTACCATCAGAACCGCAGGTTGGTGTTGGACATCGTGACGCCGATCGCGGAAGAGATCGCCGTGGAATTCGCGCTGCAAATCGGCAACAACATACTGAAAACGATACTGTACGACGAAATCCTGCCCAAAGAACTACCGTGACCGTTTTGTCGCTTCCTCCGTTGTTGTCGTGTTTTTTTTTATATTTCATTTTCATATTTCGTTATTTCACTGCCGCGTACCATTTGTTCGATTTAACCATCGTTTTAACGTTATTACCGTTATGGGAATTTCGTTTATTCGGAATCAACTCGTTCCCGTGTACTTAACGACCATTTATCATTTATCCCTCTTCTCGTACACGCGATTCAACGTATATCTACGTACGATTATTATATCACGAGAACGCGCGTTTTTACCCATCGTTTTTCGAACTGTCACCACACACACATTCCCCATCATATCGTTGTATCTATAAGTAGCACGTACGTTTTAGTTTTAATTGTCGGACGGTCGTTATAATAAATATTATATATACACCCACGTACGCGCGTACAATTATTATCTCGTCTAAATCGTCAATCACGTTTTCTTTTTATCGAAAACGGCTTTTAGAACGGTACACAACACACTTGTGTGTACACGGCGAGTACGCGTTGAATAATGTATCGCGAAATAACCGTTTTTCGTTATTGCCTCCGTCGTTCATTTCCGGGCGATTTTTAGTTTGGTTTTTTTTTGTTGTAAATCGAGAATCGTTCGAAACGAAAATGGCGGAGAGACGACGGACGCTTCGCTCTACCACCAAAGTGTCGCGATGTTTGTGATATGAAACACACCTCAAAACGTAAATTACGACGAAATGATCGACGGGACTTTGAAGAACCTCTTTGAACATACCGCTAGACGTATACGAAGAGTTCCGAGTGTAACGATTTAAAACCCGAAACATAATATGCGCACAAATAAATATATAGATAAAATAACGAACGAAACGTTTGAACGCGTAACCGATTAAAATATGTACGTTACCCGTTTTGATACAATTGACAATTAATAAAATAATACGTTGGCCGCGTAAATACGACCGAATACCGAGCAGTGGTATTCTGCGGTCGTTTAAACGATCTTTATGCCGTACGCTTCCTTTATTATGTCCGCCCCTCTCTCGGCGATCATTATCGTGGCCGCGTTCGTATTCATCGACACGATAAACGGCATGATCGAGCTGTCCACGACCCTCAGCCCTTCAATGCCTTTCACCTTCAAATTGAGGTCGACCACGGAACCCTGGGTTTTTTCCGATCCCATTTTGCACGTGCTCGTCGGATTGAAAAACGGCACGGCCAAGTAACCGGCGATGCACTGCCAATATTCGAAGGTGTCGAATTTGCGATCTTTGCACTGTTCCAGCTTTAACTCTTCCATCACGAGCCCGGCTTCGGTCATCGCCTTAGTTTTCGACAATTTCGAAATGAACTCGACGCCCTTCAACAGCCGATCCATGTCCTCCTGAGAGTAACACACGAGGATCCGCGGCCGGTCATGCTGGTATTTCGTCCTCAACGACACCCGACCCGTGGTACTCGAATTCACCAATACCGGTATCATGAGCAGCAGATCGCTTAACTGGTTCAACTCGTCGTAGTGTTGGGTCACCTCGCGGGAATATCCGAACATTTTCGACATCATTTCGCTGGCACCACAGCCCCGCTGTGTATACGGTATTCGGTACATAAACACTTGGATGTCCGGACTCTTGCAGGTCTCGTCCGTTTTGTAAAACGTCACGAGCTGGCTTATGCCCAACGTCGAGACGTTTCGGTTGTATAAACTAGATTCCTTCTTCTGCAATTCTTGACTTTCCCGAAGTATGTCCGCTGGAGGTCGGTTTTTGCGGTCACTGAACACTACCGCGGGCAACACTAAATGATTCTGCATATTGAAGCCGACTCTCAGGCTCTGAATGACGGGTATGTAGTTAGCGTCCAAATGTTGGTTGTGCCCGATGCCCGACACCATCAACAATTGCGGGCTATTGATCGCGCCCGCGCACAACAACACTTCTTTGCTGCAAGACACAATTTTCAACTCACGTCCCGGCAACGAGAATTCCACGCCCATCACTCTTTTGTTTTCGATGATGATCCGCTTGACCATCGTATATTTGGCCACGTACAAATTCTGACGGTCGCTGGCCGGTAACAAGAACGCTTTCAGAGTGCCGCACCGGCGGCCGTCCCGTGTGGTGGTGTCTACGTTGCCCCATCCGGCGTTCAGTTCCGGATCGTTCAAGTCGTCAATCATGGGCATGTTCAACTCACGTTGCGCGTTGGCTATGACCGTGTAAACCGAATCGGACGTGTTTAACGGGCTCACGGTGAGCGGTCCGCCTTGCGAGTGCAGTGCCTCTGAGAATCTGGCCCGGTCGATAAAGTCTTCGGACTTCTTGAAGTAGGGCAACACCTTGTCGAAGTTCCACCCCACGCAATCGGCTTCATTCTCCCACCGGTTGAAGTCAAATTTCGTGCCGCGCAAGTACATCATCGCGTTCATTTCGGACGACCCGCCCAACCCTAGTCCCTGGGGCATCCTACACTGTTTGCCTTCCACCCCTTTGTAGATGTTCTGGCATATTTCCAATTGAAAATTCCAATCTTGACTCGACCTGATCAGTTCCGGCCACGCGCGCGGATTCTCGGCTATGTCTAACGGATCGCCCCCGGCTTCAAGCAATAGAATGTTCCATTCCGGCACTTCGCTCAAACGAGCCGCGAGCGTGGCGCCCGCGCTTCCGGCCCCAACCACAATTAAGTCGAACTTCACCTCCGAAGTTTTCTCGTACAGTGTCGGCCCATAATCGTGCGGATAGTTAATGGCGAATAATCCGTTTATCTGAAAACATACAATCCCGGCGAGTCTCAACCGACGCGTTTAGGAATGGGTGTTGGAGGAGAGGGCGTAATTCGTTACTACTCTCACGAGGTTTTACAGTTTTACAGAATTTCCATTTCCGACTCGAGGGTTCTCGCGTAATACACGGGGCCGCGAGCCCGGCGGTCACCCGAGCGCGCGCGTCGTCGTAGGTGGCGATCAGGCCAAATTGATGAGCGAAAAGGGTTTGTACCGCGAAATCGTGAACGCTTCGGGAAACCACCGGCACAAACGAATTCGTTATTACACCTTGTACAATAAATAACTACGAAAACGACGACGGTGACCGAGAGTACACCGCAGGTGGTCCGGTCGTCGGCGGAGTTCCAAATTCGGACGTCGGGCGCGAATAATACGCGCGCGTGTTCGATAATCGTGATATTAGGTTTCGTACGTACCGCCGAGAATAGTAGACAAATCGCCAGCGACATTTTCCGATTATTTGGCTCTCGTTATTTCCGTAACGAAAATCGGGTGACCCGAACACAATTGTTTTTAAAGCGACGTTTCGTGATCGTGTGCTACGTGCGAATAAGCCGACGGGGTAGTGCCAACGGCGTTTGTGCAGCTTTCGTTGTACAAGTGTGCCCGAATCGACCCGACACCGCCGGTAATAAACCATTAATTATCCATCGTAATAAATAATCGTTTCGACCCTTTATCTCCTTATTACCCGTGTGTTTATAAAACGAAATCGATTCCGATTCGCCTCCTCCCCTCCTCCTCGTGCGTACGATATCGCCGTCGTCGCGCATTAACGGCAAACGCGCTCCGAAATGTCACGTTGTGTGGCCTATGGCCGAAACGTATTTTCACGCGCCGGCGTCATCGATCATTTCGATTGCTCGGCATATTTGTTTAAGGCGTTCACCGATGTACGGGTATTGTAATAATTATTTTTTTTTTTTTCAAAAACGTTATAAATAAAGTAAATTTATTATTACAAACCGTCATAAATCACGGTTAATAATGGTATTTCGCCTACGAGTTTCCATCGACCTTCAACGGCTATGAAATCCCCGCGATCGTTATTAACGTTATTCGAGCATGTTTGCGACCAATGATCGTCGACGAACGAATAACGTAATTTTTATTACGTTTGCCGAAAATATCGTCCAATCGGCAATACTATTTCGGTTTTAGTTTCTACCGGTAATGTCGACCAAGTTCCAAATTGGCGTCCTATTTTCCTTCGTAATTCGTTCGGATACTCTTCGTCCATAATACGTTTAAAAAACAATTATCTACAAACTACGAAGCGAATTTTTCGAAAAGTATTTATTTTTCGGTCCGTTGTTTTTTTTTTTTGACAAATAAAAATCGCCAAACTCATAAAAACACGTCTAATCTTAGCGGCCGAAAATATTATCATACTGTGTGTGCCGACACAATTAAAAAATATATTTCGACAATCGGACCCTCCGAACCCGGGAAATTAAAAAATTGTCCGTTACTTTTTGAGCACGCCCCGTACAAGTTCAAGTAGAGCTCTTGAGTCAATATCGATAACGGTCGTTAGGTTACAATTCCAAATTGTCCGTATATCGCGGACGTATATTTACGTGTGTACGTTTGAAGTTTGCCGAATGGCGATTTTATATAGGTTCGGACTTGGCCGAAAAATAGAGACCGCAATTTCGAATACACCGATGACCCTGAACGTTGTTTTTTATCTTATATAGGTACCGGAGAGGTGTTTACCAATTTTTGAGGTTTTTTTTTAAATAGAAATTGTAAACCTCCCGTTACTTTTTGAACACGCCTCGTATCTAAATCGTATTATTTCGTGATAAACCCGTAAACAACGCGGAAGGTTTAAACGTTTTTGAAAAACGGTCTCTGGGAAAACTATTAAAATTTCTCCGCCGGATGTTGTTCGTACTTGTAAGAAGGGATCAAACGCTCGTATAATATTATGCGACGAAGCGGCAAATTATCGGCAACTCTATTTTTTGTATTTAAAACGGTAGCGTGTGAGCCAGTGGCGTACTAGCGGGAGAGGACGGAATAAACCCCCCCCCCGAAAATTTTTAGAAAAAATTAATCTCTTACGAGACGCATATTTTCAGTCAATAATAACGAGAAACAAAAATATTTTTAAACTTTAACGCGCGTAATAATATAACGGGTTCGTTAAAAACGAATAAACTATTAAAGTTTATAACGCGTCTCGTTTCGTTAGGGTCGTGCGATTTATTTAAAAATTAACCTCCCCCGAAATTGAAGTTCAAGTACGCCACTGGTATGATGGGACGGAGGACGCCACTAGCTCGTAAACGATTCCGACGGTGCCGGCCGCCGCCCGTTGGACAAACCCACGGACGGGAAAATTCGAAACGTAGCGCCGGACATGTTCGTGAAAACCGACGGACTGCGGTGCGTTATCGATACGCCGCGGATCGACAAACCCGACGGCCAATGGAAACGTATGGTGGCAACTCGCCGGAATTACCGCTACGCCGGTTTGCGGTAACGTCGGGTACAACACGTCGCGCGGTAACACCAGGTATCACGTCGTGGTGATTCCGTTATCGTCGCGTCGACGTAAACAACATGTACATATATACACACTCGCACGACCGTGTCCGCCCACGGGAGTGTTCGTGGCGGAATTGTTGTTCCACGACGACAATATGATATCACGCGCGCGTCTCGATCATTGTTGGAACGCCGACGACCAGATTTGATCGCCGTGTGTGGTTCGTTACGTTGTAACGTTCGTTTCGTATCTTGTCCGCGCCACTGATTCGCCGTTTTGTCGAGTAAGTAACCGTTCCTGTTTGCACAATTGGTTTTTTCGCCCTTTACAAACACGTCCGCCGTGTCGTCGGCGTTTTCGGTTGGTCTCCTCTTTGTCCCACGACGACGTTTGCTTACACGCCAGACGAACGATCCGCCGTAGTTATATTTCGTTTTTGTTTTGTTTACGTAAGGCACGATGAGGAGCGCACGCAATAGCAACAAGCCGAAGGAGACGAACAAACAGAAGAAGGAGAGGAAACGGGAATTTCTGGAGAACAAAAAGAATGTCGTCTCCGTCGTCCTGCCCACCCTAACCGTCATCATTGTTTTGATCACGCTGTTCATCTACCTGAAGGTGCATCCGAACGCCTTGAGCTTTATGGCTTCAGAAAAGTCGCTTTAAACGATGAATCCAACGTCACGTCATATCTTCCTCATTCCCATATTTTTTTAACATACATACATACATACATACATATATAATCGTCGTTTAAATTTTAATTATGATGTTTTCGGCGTTTTTTTTTTATTCATATTACGCGTCTACGTTCAAAATGTTACATTTTACACGTAAACGATCGTAATATTTTAATTAAATTTATTACGTCGCGTAATATAATATTACGGCACTGTCGCGATTGTCCACTCGTGTTTTTTGAAAGCGATTACGTAATTCTATTCTATTTGATTTTTTTTATTCGAACGTATCGATCGCGTATTATATAATTAAGTAAACTATTCGATATATTTTATACTTATTTTATGTTTGAATTGTTTTTACGTTCCTTTCAAGGGTGCTATTGTCATAAGGTTTTGGTTTTACATTTTTGGTGTCGTGGTATTTCTAGGTAGTCTTTAGTGAAAGAAATTATAAAAAAAGGGACGGTGAAAATCGCGAATTATGTACGACGACATTTTTACGGCCGTTACTAAACTAACGAATTAGTATTACCAATAAGTATTTCGGTACGTGTTGTTCGAAATCAAATTTCTAAACGTCGAGCTTTATATTATGGAGTAATAAGTAAGTAGGACGGGTGTCTAGAAGTCGACGTTTATATTTTACGGTAATTTCAAAAAAAGAATTTATGCGTCGGGTGGACCGATTGTTCGTTGAAAACGCTCGACGAAAATTAAACCGACGGTTCTGCGCGCGTGACGCGTTTTTCGCGAACCCGTTCTCGTATTCGCACGCAAGGATAACGAAACAAATTAACGGTACGAACGGCGGGAATTTTCGAAACGGCCGCGACGTTGGTCACGCTGTCCGTTATCGGCGGATAAACGATACACTCGAAACGTAATCGGGACGCGACCCGTAAACGATACCGCGTCGTCATCCGTTGTCGCCGTACGCCCGTGGTCGGATTATCGCGATTATCGTGTCGTCCGCGGCGTTTCCATTCGTTTTTGGCCGCGCCACTCGTTCCGGTGTTTCCGTCGCGCGCTCGACGAAACAAAAATAACGCCCGATCGGCCGGAGTTCACCGCCTCGATATGCGCACGATCTTCCACCGGTAAGTCATCCAGATTCGTACACGTCTGTGTCTATTCATTTCCTAGCCGACGAAAATCCGAAAATATCATTTTTGTCCGCGATACCATTTTGTCGCTCGCCGCGAAAATTGTGTAAAATACCGTTCCGGGGACGAGGCTGCGAAAACTGAGCGTGAATAACCGCCGCCGCCATGATGTGGTTTTACTTGATCCGGAGTTACATCTGCTGGTATCAGAGGAAAGTGATCAAATGGTTCCTGCGCAAGATCACCAAATTGTGCGAACTGCAGCGCATATGTTACGTTCAGCCGGCGGGCGCGAGCCGAACACTCGGCGTCGAACGGTCGCTGCTCGATTCCAGCGTGCCGCAAATACGCGGCCTGCTCACCGTGCTGGATGCCCGGGCTTCCTCCGAACGCGATTTCTACACCAAACGGTCCATACTGGTGCCCAACGCCGTGTCGACGATTGCGCGCGTCAAGCGCATTGACCAGTACCAGTACGAGCGGTTCGCCAATGCCATGGGTACGTGCGTTGATTACATATGGTCATACATGCAACTGGTGGAAGAGATCAAGATCAACGCGGCCACGCATTACGATTGTAACAACGATGTGCACGAGAAGTCGCTGTTGCTGCTGTGGAACGAACTGATGCCTAACAGACACTTGGAGTGTAGGGTAACCAAACAGTGGCAGGACATTGGGTTCCAGGGAGATGACCCGAAAACTGATTTCCGTGGCATGGGTGTGTTGGGACTGGACAATCTGGTGTACTTTGTGTCCAAGTACACACACGTGGCCAGGCGTGCGTTGTCCAATTCGATGCATCCATTAAACGGGTATACATTCGCCATTGTCGGAATAAACCTGACGAGTATTGCGCTAGGGCTAGTGGTCGACGGCTCGGCCAAAACACATTTTTACAATAAACGCAATCCGCCCGAATATGAAGATTTCAACGAGTTCTACTGTTACTTGTTTTGGGAGTTTGATAAATTTTGGATGGACACCAGGCCAAAGGATCTTATGGAATTCCCGATCTATCGTGAACAATTTGTAAACACTATTAGACAAAAGCTGAAAAGTATCGATACAGTTTTTCTAATCGATGTTCCTAAAAACAGCGTTGTGTAACGCCTTATACAATATTATATTATTATTCTTAAGACCATCGAGTGAGATTTAGGTACACACTGAACTGATTGTTACTCTTTATTATAATTATGTATATATATATATATATATTTTTTTTTTTTTTTATTAAATATATTTTTATTTATACAAAGGAAAAATGTAACGTTATTTTGACAAAAAAGGTTGTTAACGCTGTAATATGAATTACTTAATGTTTTTTTTTTTCGAAATTATCGTGAAAATAATTTATATTTTAATAATAATTATGAAATCTAAGTATAACGAGCGTTTGTTATGTACCGATCTAATGTCCTGAAGTTTAAAACGTATTTTTCGTTAATTAATATTAAATAATATGTTAAATCTCGCTCGCAGTTTTCTACTGTGTATTCGCAATATACGCAAGATATATTTCTCTATAGATTAGTTTCGTGTTTTTTGCCCGCGACCCGATTTCTGTTTTTTTTTTTAAACACATTTTTGGACTAAGTAGAACATCGACGATAACGTCTAACGGCAATTACCTTCGGTACACGCGGGTGTGTGTGTGTGTGCTAAGGCGCTATCGAAGAATCCGTCTTACCAAAAACCGCGATACGCCGTTGTCGTGTTATTACTGTTGCGCTAAATTTATTTTATCTATCTCGTATTGTATTCTACGTACCGCATCGAGTGCTCAAAACGATGTAGTCGCCGTTAATCGAGTAAACGAATTTCGCACGGACGGGGACGACGATGACGCGTTTTACTCGTTCTCTGACAGCTCTTATTTAACGGAACAGTTTGAGAAACGTTTTATTCGCGTGTATACTCTAATCAACTAAACGCGTGTGACAATGTGCCTTTATCGTCTCTGTCCGCGTCTGACGGCTAATATATATATATATATGTACGTGGCGTTGTGTTTTGGGTTAAAAAAAAAACCCGAAATGTCGCGTTAGGAAAAAATCGTATAATATATAACATTTATAAGTAACGCCGCGCGGACCATTTATAGGATTTATAACGTAACGATTTTGATGTGACCGGCGGCATGGTGGTGGGGTAAAAGCTACGGCGCGGGCCGATGTCTATATTACTTTTCGTTTGTGTTCACACGCGGGAGGGAAATTATCGCCGCGACGAAAATAAAACGCGTTCGGCGTCGTCTTTATCATCGGACACGGTCGACTACGATAGGATGGGAAATTCGTATAACAATCCGGGCGGTTAAATAAATTAATATATATATGTACACGCAATAATAATGTCGGCGAGCGTGCGATCCGCACGAAGATTAGTTATAGTCGGGTAGCGTTTTTACTTACGAAATAGTACGAAAACGATTGTTATTGTGTAAACGTATAAAAAAAATCGCGTAGGCGAAAACAGTTACGATTCGACAACGAAAAAAATCGCCGTCCCTCCCCAGAGGGGAAGAGGGAGAGTTTCGTCGTCGAAAATCTAACGTAATTGGTGTTTCGTCGTATGAATAATTTGTGTGTGGGTGACGACGCATTGACGTAGGTAATTTAAACTAAACGATTAAAGGCGGCCAAGAAACCGAATTAAGTTATCTAAAAAAACATACAAAAAAATCCCGGTCGGAGATAATTCGAAAGACATATCGACCTTTCGTCTCACGCGCGTGGGCAAATCGTCGTTTTCAATTCTTATCGGCCGTTTCCGACCAAGGTTTGAGGTTGATTTTCGGTATTAATTGCGAATCGCACGGCAGCAAATCGTCCGCGGCCGTGGGTTTAAAGAACACTCGCTGCTGCATCCGCGTCACGTTGTCGCTGTTATCGCAAAACACTCTGGCGAGGGTTATCTTCCTGATTTCGGCCAGTTGATCTGTAGGGGCATTTCACGACGTCGACACGTTTCCGATTATTACGAACTTGAACTATTTTCCACTAGTATGGGTATTTTTTTTGTTGTTGTACGGAGCGCGGATTTTTCGGGGAGGGTTGAATCACGCGCCAGTAAATATAGACGTAAAACGGTCGGGACTCTTGTATCGTTTGAAAATTTTGTTTACGCTTCAATCCGCGCTCCGATCATAATTTTTCGGAATAACCGACTCCACCTATGACCTACTACTACTACTACTAACGTTTTGTAAAGACTTTCGGCAAATCGTAGAAATATCTGTCGGCCCGTCTGGTTCTGGTGAACTGCTCCTTGATGATGCACCCCATTGTCGGGCCGACCATCGCGTCGTCCTCGTGTTTCTCAAACAGCGCGCCGATCAACAGGTCGATGTCGTCCCACGTTTTGTACAATTTCAACAATTTCTTTGTGGACTGAAACACACGGGACACGCGCGACTACGGTACAACAACAATTTCCAAACGGCCGTTTCGTAGTTTTTTCGGTTGTTTTTTTTCTTTTTCGCCGTACTTACGCCTTTGACCATAATCTGAGCCAAATCTTGGACGCTCTGCACGTCCTTCAGCCCGCAGTATTTGCGAAACTGCGTGTAGCTCGGGATCCCGTGGTCGCGGCTGCGTTGTATGTCTAAACTGACGATGTCCATGCCGTACTCGTTGCTCTCCGAGTGACTGTACAAGTAGTTGGTGATCTAGAAACACCGAATCGCCGTTACAACGGTCCGAGCCAAACACGGGGCCGTTTTTACTTACCGTTTTCGTGAACACCATGTCGACTTTTTGCGTGTTCTGCATGGACAGGCCCCTAACCAGATGGTCAATGTAGTTCACCTGTAAATCCGACGGTCGGTTGTAATGTTCCTTCAACGACAGGCTCTTGTTGGTCACGCGGTTTTCGAAATACAAGCTGGGACAAAACAAAAACGGTTAACGGTTCAGTTGTCCCTTCGGCGCGGAACACGGACGACTCGCGGCCGCAGCGGTTTCGGCGTTGTTAAACGACCAGTCGCGTCGCTAACCGGCAGGATCATGGCGGTGACGGATTTAACGCGATCGCCAAGTCCGGCGACGAATGGCGTTTTTTTTTTACAAAAAAATTTCCCCCTTAAACGTCTATCGTTATAATTTCTATCGCCACCGTTTTTATCGTAAATACGTTCCGTAGGTACGCGCGCGAATCTAACATTTCGCCACGCGGTTCGAAAAAGAAAACCGTTTATTTTAAACACAATACTCGCGCGCGCCTATTTACGAACGTATAATTCTCGGGCGGTTGGTTTTTTTTTTACGAAAAATACGCGTAAATAAAACGAGCAACGGCGTGCCCAATTTTTTCCAATTGGTGGGAATGACGTACGCGTATTTCGTAGGTTCGATTTTTGAAGGCGCGAAGTACACGAACAGCGTCGTTTGATTTTTACTCCCACTACTGACTTCCCGCGGATAATATTCGAAACCGACAACCCGTACGGATCTAATCGAGTATTCCGACACATTTGTAAAATTACGCGCTGAACGTCAAAATAATTCTAGACGAACTTTCCGCGTATATTTTCAAAAAACTTTCGAAATTACGGTCGAAAATTACGTTTTTATTTTTGGAAATCGAACGCGACGATTCGACCACAATAATCGAGTTGTTAGTTTTTGAAGAAAAATCACGGGAAAGCGATGAAAGGAATTCGCGAACGGAAAGACGGGTGAATGGGCGAAAGTCGACAATTCGCGCGCGTTTTCGGCCTAGAGCGTATTAAAATCGTCCACTGCCTCGCCCGTTCCTACCGGTGGATGGATGGATGAGTGTGTGGGGAGAGAGGTTTTGGGTTAGAGAACGACGAACCTCAGTGTCTCGTTGTACATGGAATTGGCGAACGGCAGTATGGCGGTGGCGAAACTGTTGCTGACGGTCGGGTCGACGTCGTCGCTGTAGAGGTCGCTGTAGCCCTTCGGCGACAGTTCCAGCGCGTTCTTCTTGGTGTTCCTTTTGCCCAGCAACGCCGGCAGCCATTCGCCGTACGTGATGTGCTGTATGGCGGCCGTCACTATCTTCCGCGTCTCCTGGAACGTCCGCTCGTCGTCCCAGTGCCGGTTGACGACGGTCAGCTGGTCGGCCACCCGGTTGTGTTCGCGCACCCACAGGGTGTGCATGGCCGTCAGGTGCGGTTGGGCGTTCACCCGGACGTCGCCGGCTTTGTAGCACGTGTCGCCCGACTGGCACGTGCTCGAGCCGTTCACCAGCGGCATGTAGTGCGCGCTCTCGTCCACCGTGTACGTCAGCAGTCGGCCACGCGATTTACTCCGTAACGATCGCGTTCGTTTCGCCGAAGAACCGTAGATCATCGACGCGTCCAGATAGTGGGTGGCTTGGTTCAACTGAAAACGGATTTCTTTTGTTGTTTTAAAAAAAAACGGAAATACCTTCGTCGTTTTCGTCGCCGAGGGGGGGGGGGAAGAGGAGTGGCCCAAAAGAAATGAAAATACGACTAAACGTATTTCACCGATTCGGACGAGTTCGACGACGCGCGTTTTTCGTATCGTCCGTCCACACGCAGGATGAACCGTCGTGAGACCTCGGAATGATCCTTTCACACACGCCGTTTCACGTACTGGTGGCGAATCTAATAGTAGTTTCTCGATTTTTCCAATAGTTTCGCTTTAAGACGTCGTTGGAAAACGACCCGAAAATTGTGACGACAAACCCCCCCTCCCCCGCCGGTAACGTCAACCATATTCGTTTTCTTGGACGATTTTGGTAACGTATTACGACGCGTTGAACAACAATATTTATCGTATTCGTCAATTATACGATAAACTAACGTACCCCCCCTCACTCGAAATATTTTTTTTTACACGACGATTTATTATCGTATCCGATATTCGAAATATAATTCTAAAATGTCTCGCGTAAATCGACGTTCGCGCGATTCGCTGCCGGATTTTTTGTTTTTAGTTCGAAATTCGAAGACGCGATTCGATAGTTGTTTGGGTGGGCCGGGGGCGTGCGTTAACGCCGCCAAGATTTCGTAAATTGCTTCTTATTGACTCGGAAAATACGACGGCAAAAACGACTATAAACGCGTACCGAAAATTACCGAGTTTCTTAACGGTCGGTTTACGTAGTACTCCGTCGCGAATGACTATGGTAATCTTAAACGATCGATTTCGAATCGAGAATCGGCCCCGCGTTGGAACGAGGAATCGCCGTTTACTTTTACACTCGGGCGGGGCGACGTATACAATTACAAAAATTGAATTCTAATATAACGGAACCCGGCCGCCGCGTCATTGTGTCGTTCCGAAATCTGGCGCCGTCAAACAGTCGTCGGGCACCGAGGGGGTAAAAACCGTTATCGTTTCCGTCCCCCCCACGTGTACTACTCGAACCGGACGACGTTCGCGCGTACGAAACGGTAGTAATCGATCGACCACTTACTTGCTCTCTGGGTCCGAACGTGCAGTCGGTCCGCATGGCCGGGATCGAGCGTACGTAGTTCATGCACGTGCGCCGCAACGGTGAGAAGAATCCGTCGTTTTTCGGTATTATTATCGGCGCGCACGACGGGTGCGTGTACCGGGGCGATTGTTTCATCCCGTTTTCGTTACAACAGTCCACCGATTTGTTCGTTTTCACTACACGCGTTGTTCACCGATTATTACATTAATCATCATAAATTATCAATTCGTTACACGTTAATAGGTACGTGTATCTTATGTATACGTATGCATATAGTTATATATATATATAATTTCCTACGCATGCTAGAAACCGCCGTGTGGGACAGGTCGTGTCCTATGAAAATCGTCCAAAACGCCATGGCGATCGTTTTCGCGCCGTCGGGCGAGTTCTCGTCGTTCACTAGACCCGTGCTCAATTCCCTCGAGTTGGGCAGCTCTTTGATCGAACTCAAACCTGCGTACGCGCGAATTCGATTAGAAAATTGACGGACACACGCGCGCGCAAATCGAACGTCTCCCGACCAGCTCGTTTTTTACTTATGCCACCAATTATGATTACCGTCTTTGTAGGCCGGGAATAGCAACCGTTTGTAGGCCGTGTTCGCTTTCCCCCAAAACGAACGTTTCAAATTGTTACACGAACCGTCGGAACTGCGGTATTTCGAGTACGTTCCGTCGCACGCGGTTTCGTTGCCGTATTTGGACGCGCACGTGTCGCCCATGGACGTCTGGTCCAACTTCACTTTCGACAAGTCTTTGGCGCATTGCATTTTGCTAATGCCGAAACTGAGAAGACATTACGGTTGATAAATATTCGACCGTCGGGGGGGTGTCCCGCTTTTTAAAAAATATCCACCGTACCCCGAACAGTATTTGTTCATAATGTAGTGCGACGCTTTAATGACGATTTCGGCGTTGCGGGACGCCGCGTGTCCGTCCACGGACGGCTGCGAGTCGATCAGTTGCCCGTGCGAGGGACTTCCGGTCTTCACGTCCACGTTGGCGTACGACAGCGAGTCCTCGTGACGGGAAAGCATGTTGATTTGTTGGGTTCCGTATTGGATCGCGTTTTCCAGATCTTCCACTTTGAGATTCGACAGCTTATTGGCCGAGTTGGTGTCTGTGCCGGCGTAACAACGGGATAACGTTTTAACAATACGGTACGCTATTTACCATTAATATTCGACCATCGCGTTATTTACCTATCGGGCTCGAGTCGTTGTCTCCGTCGCAACACGACGGTAGAAATACCGCCGCCGCCGCCGCCACGCAAATCAACAAACGGACGGACGTCGTCATTATGTGTCTATGGCGAACTGCTGCTGCTGCTGCTGCTGCTGCTGCTGCAACAAAATTCCGCGGTATTTTGTAATCGTGTTCGCGGCTTTTTCCGTCGACACGGCTGAACACTTGTCGTTTATCGGAGACCTATTACCCGGGGGGGGGGGAAATAACGAACCCAACTGCTACCTAGTCCAGTGTACTACTACGCGGCACAAAAGTTGACGAGACTCGGAAAGAATATATCGACAGAACGGTTACGATTCGCGGCGGGCGACAATATATACGTTATCATCGGTTCGTCGTTAATATTGCACCGAAAACGTATTGTTTCGGTCGAATACCTACCACCTATTCGTGAAATAATCGCGTTCGGAGCTAAACACGACGACGTAATCGCTTTTAATTAGCGTCGAGATAACCGCCGGGCGTGAGATTACGCGCGCGAAGTTATTCGTTTCATAATAGATTAACGGCGCGCGCAACGTTGACCCGATGTATTTCGGGATCAATCCAAAGTCTACGGTTTTAAAATTGTACAAACACGAAAGTACATTTGTGCCGGTGTCGGGCGCGAGGGAACACGACCGTCGTAAATATCTGTCTAACCTCGCGCCGACCGATCGATCTTTATCGTTTTGCGCGACGCGAACAATATTCGAAAATGACGACCGCGAATTACGCCCCCTCCCTCCCCAAATGACGACGACGTACCGATGGTAACGGCCGTTATACCACCGACACCGTTTCATACTTCTCGTATCGCGCGAACGGCACCGTAAAAAACGTCGTTGCGTTCCCGACGGCGTGTGGGGGGTAAAGTTCGAAGACCACCGCGCGTCGACGGTTAACGGAGTTTCACGGGACGACGGTATGACGCCGCGAAATTAGTAACTACGCGATGCACGGGCGGCCGCCTACAGTTTACGTTTGTTAATTACGGATAGTTTCGTTTAAGGGCGATTGTTTTGTACGCGCGCGTCTTTCTCGAATATTATTCGATCGAGCGCGTACAAACCGAACAGGATACTACGTAACAGCAATTGGGGGAGGGGGGATTTCGGTCGAAGCCCATTTTCGTATAAAACGTTCGTTTCCTCGTTAATATCGAAACAACCACGACGGCGGTGGTCTGGCCGCCCCGCGACTTTACGCGATCGTCGACGGTTATTTCATCGCGCCGATTTTAATCGAACGTAGCCGCCTAACCCGTTGTAACTACGCGGCACGTTGTACGCGCGGCGAATGCCGTCACGTAGACAACAAAGACGGACGCGGGATACCCCATTCGTAGATATTATGGGGAAAGTAGCGTGCCGAATATCGCGCGAATCACGGAGGCGTCGACTTTTGTTTTTCCATAAATCGTCGGGCGCGAGGAATTCAAATAAGATAGACGCGACGCCGAGGGAAAACACGAACACGCTAAGTTTTATACGCGCAAATCGTTCGGGTCGATCAACCTAACGTGCCGAAAAACGGTAAACGCTCGTTATTGTAATATAACCGAATGGAAACTTGCGTCGTAATTGAAAACTACCCACGGTGTTTTGACATTGTTGTTCGACGTAGTTACGCCTCTGTACGTTATAGGTATTGTCGAATAAAAATTGTCCGAAATAGAGACGAGTGTTTCGAAAAGGAAAAAAAATTACAACACGTTCGAATATGGGTGGGAGGAGGAGGGGGAGGGGAGGCGCGGTTATTTTCGTCGCAATAGCGGCGCCGTCTCGCCGAAAACGGGACGGAAAACAAAACACGTTCTCTCGAAATAGAAACGAATCGTACTTACGGTTCAAGACGGACAACCGGACCAATAGTGCTGGTGCACGTTAACGAACGTAAAAAGAATCATCGATAGGCGCCGAGTGCTACGTATAAGTTATATCGCCCGGACGGTACTGAATGAAAATGCGTTTCATCTTGAGCGGAACGACGCGTCGTCTCCTCCCTCCATATCACGGAAAGATTCACCTTTGGCTTTCGCAGCGCGCGCGGCGTGGACGAGAAGTGGGTGGACGGACGCGGTAGGTATAGCCAACGGTGGCGGCGGCGGCGGCGGCGGCGGCGGCGGTCGCGCGTCTTGCACGATTTTTGCCCGCGTGGTGGAAGTCCGCGAGAGTTACTCGTTCGACGGGGTAATTTTCGAACCGTACACGATCGTTTTTGGCGCCGATACTCGCGCTATTGGCGTACGTGTGTGTACGTCGCACGTACTCTGGCGTTCGCGTTTTTATAGTACTCGTCGTCGCCGCCACGCGTTCGTGTGCGGCGGCGGCGGTTAATTATTAATCGGCCAAACCGGTTTTCGAACGACGCTCGAACAAAAAACTGAAAATATTTCGTTACGCGTCGCGGAAGGAAGATAGATTATCCAGAAACCCGTATGCGGGTGTTTTCCGCGTCCGAACTACCGACGGCCAATATTATCGCGTCCCGTACGCGAATAAAATATCACACACCGCCACGATGCAGGTGTATCGTTTACGAATCCCACGAACAACGCGCGCCACACGGCCAAGCGTCGCGTGACCGGATAAACGATACCGGTCGCGGAGTTTTCGTGTACAACATAGACGTGTTGGTGTAACGGGCGGGCTAACGTTGGGTGGAAAAAAACGTTTTTCGAACGATCCATTCGGGAGAGACGGAGAGAAAGCGCGCGTTGTTGGCCGATTTTGTTTTAGGCGTCACTGCTGTTTACGCCGCCGAACTTATCGCGGTAGGTAACGTTAATTGAACGCGACCACGGCCGAAATTATAGGCGAATCCGCCGGTGGTGTTGATTACTCGTTATCGGAACGATTCGATTAGGCTTTGAACAAAAACGATCGTAAATCGCGTTCATACCGTTCGACGTCGACAAATTCGTACCCGTTGATTCACTACGGCCGTATTAGACGTTAAACCGTATTAGACGGTCGCGTAATTTTGTTTGCGTGGCAATTATCGCCGATAACGGTCGTAATTACGCTACAGCGCCGAACGATTTCCTCTCCGCGTAACCGTTTTTTTTTCGTTGAAAATATCGCGTACGTTCGTTATGTACGAATATTGTATATTACGGATTGTGTGTGTGTGTGTGTGTGTGTGTGTGTGTGTGTGTGTGTGTGTGTGTGTGTGTGTGTGTGTGTGTGTGTGTGTGCGCGCACTTGTTGGTCGTTACCAATTTTTTTGTTGTTCGAATCTCACGTTCGTCGTCGTACTTGTTACTCTTTGACCGTCAATCGCGAAACGCCGCCCTACTTCCGCGCGTGTAGTTAAAAATACTTCCCAACCGGTATTTTGACACACGGCGAATAGCCCCGACGGCCAATACGACGCGCGCGCGCGTCTATAAATTATATACCGCGCTTACGACCCGACGACCGCCACGTGTTGGTTCTACTACCACGACTATAGGCGATCGCTTTTTTTCGGCGTCCCGTAGTAGTAGTAGTAGTAAATAGAACTCCTTGTCGGCGGCGCTTTGTCGATATTTTTGCGCTTTGACGAAACGTTGGCATTGGCCCGTGATACACGATTATTATTATTCCGAAAATTCGTGGCACGCTTCCCCCCCCCCCGAACGAAACACACGTCCGGATACGAATAGAAAACTTATTTCGGGATATCTAAACGGTATCGTATTAGCGGTCGATCGAAACGCTATTAAACCGTTCGAATCCGTCAGCTGTTCGAAAAGAAAGTCGGTTTGGCGAATTTCGTTTGGCACTTGACGCATTTCGATAGGACGTCTCAAATACCGCGCGAATAAAAAACGTAATTAACCTATTTTTATCGGACGTTTAAGTATTTACGTACACAGATGGACGAAACACAGATACACCCAAGCCCCACGTCCGGATATAATACTACGGACGGACGGCAAATCGTAGAATTATAACGATCGATCGCCGCCGTGATCGCGTACGGTTTAATTCGAGACTCGTTTCATTACCGCGTACGTTCCATTAATAAAAACTTACTTAATAGGCGTATTTCGTCCGTTTATTCTTCGTAGTTCTCTCATTTCGTAACTTCCCCTCGTCAAATATTCGAATACCCCGCGCAACGCCGTTGTTCTTCCACCCGGTATGGTTTATTATTTTTCGAATACACCTACGACACGGAATCGAATCACGGGTCGGGATTAATCGGGACGATTTGAATACCGACGGCAATATTTCAACGTGAAAATTAAAAATCGTTACTTACCGAAGTCAAAACGTATACACGTATAACTAAACTCGACGTTAGTTTACTATTTCCGTGTAAGAACACGTCGTAGTTGTGTACACCAAACGTGTCGGTACGTCAACTTTTTTCATTCCCCGTTACGGTTCACGAATTCGTTCGTCTTGATTTTCGCGTAATATCGTGTACGGGCGTTTCGTGCGATTTTCATGGCGACTATATATGGACTCTTTTTATTGTTCGACCGTGTCAGAGGTCGAATATTGTCACCCAAGGACAACAAATACGTTCGAATCGGTTGCAGATTTTTTGGATGCACTATTGTTCTTATTGTGAACGGTTGCGATTTATAAAATCGTTATACAAGATATTCGATTGAAACCTGTTTCTCACACACCATGTTCACCGGGAAACCGGTTTTTGTTTGTTCATTCATTTTATCGATAATCACAAAGAACTCGGGTATATTCTTATAAATCTATATATATATACGTACTCTACCTAGAAATATAATCTTTAATACTTACCCATCGAAGTGACAATTGTCCCGGACATTATATAACAATTACGCGTCGACGATTATTAACATTGGACGTTAATATATGGTCAAAATATGGACTTAGTAATATTTACTAAAAAATTCACGTGGTCTGTGGTTATATATTGACCGTAACGACAATAAGGAAGGCATATGTCCAATAGTTATTTTTGCGAGAAGTACATGAGCTATTTCGTTTAACTTGTAAACAAATATTGTCTTCATAGTGTACAGTGCCAACTCTAAGTTAAAGTTAGATACAATTACATACAGTAGGGTTACTTTTCGCAAACGCTGCCAAAAGTCGCCTAGAATATTTTTAATATACAAGACTTGATATATATTTATCACTAATATAGAGGCAAATTGTAATGTACAAACGAATATGTTTCGTTACGTTTATTACTTATTCGTTAATTTTTGCTTGCGTGGAATTTATCGATGTATTCGATTTAGTTACGAAGACCCCAGAAAATGGTTATTTGATTAGGCGTAATTTTCGAACTTTTAAATTATTCAAATAGGATTCGTTTAAGCGGGAATATGTGTTAGACAAAATACGTTTAGATAAAGAAAACATTTTAGAAATTACAAAAAGAAATGTATTTATTAAATTAATTAAAGACATGCCACAAAAATCACAAATTATATTAGTAGTTATACTAATTTTAATATTATCATTATCAGTAATGAATTATGGAACAAAAAACAAAAAAAAAAAAAAACAAAAACAATTCTTCAATAGTGAAACTGAACTTCAGGAATGCTGCATAAAGTTATTAATGACAATTACAGGAAACATCTAAAAACAAAAGTATATATTAAGAATACAAATTTAAAATATTTATAATTGAATATTTCATTTTAGGTATGAATAAACTCTTTATAAACCATTATAATGTGAAGTATTCACAGTTATTATTTAGGAATGTACTTAAAAATATATTTTTAATTGTTAAAACAACGATTAATCAAATCTATTTTTGTTTAAACAAATATTACGTCAAATAAGTTATCATAATTAATTTTTTAATTTATTTACTTATACCTGCAAGTGATCAGAACATAATATTGGTAAATGGTTTAAATTTTTTAACGATTGAACTCTTAAAGTTAATATTTAGCCAATAAAAGTTTTATAGTTTTCTATTAAATAATTCATTTTACCTTATAATCTAAATCATTTTGTATTAAGATTAACAATCATAGTGCTATTACACTTGTTTATAATCTGTGTAAATATTATTTATTAACATTAAAAACGCACAGTTATTTGGTAAATGAATAATATGTAGTGAGAACACTTATCTCCTACAAAATAAACCAATAACAATAGATGTATATTATATAGGATAGATATATTTACAGTTTGTTTTGTATGAAAATATAAGTTAGAAGAATGTAAATATTTTTGAAGGTCATTCAATATTTACTATTTTCTACTAATGACTAATATACACAAATATTTTTTTGTTTCATTCTTCAATAGGTGTAAGATTTCCAAATAATTGATTGAAGTTACATAAGGGTGAAGTATATTAAATTTTTTTTTTATTAAAATTGTTTTAATATTATACACTGTAATAACCTAAACATAATGAACTTACTAATGGGAACCATCACTATTTTCTATATCACATTTGTCCATTTGTACATTTGTATTATTGTCCAATTCATTTTTTTTTTCATTAGTACAGTTTTCATTTGACGAAGCATACGTTGTAAATTTATTTTTATCTTTTTTCAAATCTTCAAATGTCAATATTTTATCTTCAATTTTTTTATTTACTTTCGGTTCCTAAATTTATTTACATTATTTTTTATATTTCCGATATTACTTTTACTTAAAAATTAGGTTTTATAAATACAGCTTTTTTTTATAAAAAAGAAATATAGTTTTTCTTACAAAAACAGAAGGGTATTCACTACCAGTAATATCATGTTCCCATTTATAAGCATTTTTATCAGTTTTCGGGTTTTCAATTATATTATTAGATAAATACATATTGAAATCATTCAAAGTATCATTGATATACGACGGAGGAGAAAAATATGTAGTTCCTGAGCTATCCATATAACCTATATTACTTAATTTGTTTTCTGATGAAGTTACAACAGAGTTATTTTGTTCAGAAGATTGTGTGTTTACCTAAAAATTAATTGCATTTATTACCAATATTTGTTAACTGTTGGATTTCATATTTTATAATTAGTAAGTACTTTGACAAAAAGATCGAACGAATCTTTTATTTTATTGACAAGATGTTGAATAGTTTGCTCTTGTTGACCGATAATAGCTTTCATATATGCTTCTTTAGACGAATTTGGAGACTTATTATTATTAAACGACAATGAGGTACATTCATCCGATACAAGAGAAGTTTGATTTTTACCTGGGAATTCTCTAACAACTGAAAACTGAACCATACAATATTTATTTAATATACGCAAAATAAATATCTAATCAAAATTAGCCATATAAATTATGGTAATTATAACTGTTAGGAAAAACAATTGTACTTTACCTCTTGATCATGGGCCCAAAATGATATCTTGCCATCATTCAACAAACCACTGACTACATCATCGATGAATTTTTGAATATTATCTTTTTGTTGTGAAATTGCTTTACTTAATTTGAATTGTTTATTAACTACTTCTAATGTTTGTACTAAGTCATTTTCAGTTTTAATTAAACGTTGTTCCATCATTTCCTTATGTATTGTTAAATCTTGAATCTAATTAAATAAATTGTATAAATAATTGTTTTTTTCACTAAATAATCATTATGTGTACTTTTGTAAGGTATGCACTTTCAAGAGCCATGTAATTGTTTGGTGCAGTACATTTATTACAAGTATTTGTTGCCCATTGTTTTGTTGCAGATTTTTCATATTTTACGGTATTTTGTAATTGAAGTCGATTTTTGTAAAATTCTCGCGGTGTTGGTGATTGTCTACGTGGTGATTTACGCGTAAAAACTGATGACTAATAAAAGACTTATATAAGATAAATTTGACAAATATAATATAGTTATATAATAACTAATAATAGTAATAGTTTTATACATACATGATAATATATATTAGTTAATCACACAATAAGTATAAATATTTCCTAGGATATTTAAAGAGAATACAATACCCGTATTTACAGTTTCTGTCTATATGGGCGATATATATAAAATTGAACTACGTAAAATTTAATACTTAACAGATTTAGGTTTAACTTGTATACAATTAATATAGCTAAATTTTCAAAAAAATATTATTTATATACACCTGTTATTAATAATTTTTATATATTTCAGATGAATTTTTGAGATATGGAAGAATCAAATAAAATGGATTTCTTAAATAATCTTGAAGGCATAGTAACCAAGAACGGAGACATGGTGACATTTGTTGCTGAAGATTTGGAAAATAAACTTAAACAGACTAGTCCAACAATGCCTGTCAGACCTTTAGGAAGGTTTGTTTTGGGTGCAAATTTGCTAAACGATCTCGAGTTTGAAGCCAGAAATATTGCTGCCTCTGTAGACTCATTAACTGAAACTCTTTCAGGAGTACTACACAGTATGTCAGCATTAACTGTCGAATGTTTAGAAATATATAGGGACGTTGTTTGTAAAACATGCGATTCTATTGACGCCAATATTAAATCAATGTACCAATTAATGGCTAAATGTGAAGAACTCTCTAAAGAAATGGAACCTATTTATAAATTAGCTCAACAAGTAAAAGATATAAAACATATTTTAGACTTGTTTGAAAATGCAGTAAATTAACTTTATGTATTTAATTAATAACATATTTGTATTAAAATAGAAAATTATAAGTAATTATTCTGAATAAATTATACATAAATATAATGTATCTAAGTTACTCATATATTATGCCATAGTAAATAAATCATGTCAAATATCGTAATTATATATATATATATGTATATGTATATGTATATGTGTGTGTGTGTGTGTGTGTGTGTGTGTATATAAATATTTATATAATTAATAAAACTTGTAAGTCAACGATTAATTAAACGTTTAAATGTTTTTTATACTTACATTTATGGATAATCGACTTTGCCTAGAACTTTCTTTAGTTTCAGTTTTTGGGGTAGATGGAGAAACACAATTGCATGTACCAGATTGATGAAGGAATATAAAGTACTCACTTCTGCCTAATATCTACAAGTATTAATTTGACGTATATTTAATGCCTCTAAATTAATAAATTAATATACCAATATATTACCTCTAAGTATTGTCCAATATACATAAGTTGATACTGTTTTTCACATTCTACAACATTTTGAAAACACTTTTTTTCCATAACAACCGATTTAATCGCTAAATTCATAACATCGCTATCAGTATTAACAGTCTTAAACACAACTTGCTCATCTACTCCAGACCATCCTTTTGGTATTAATGCTATCCAATCCTTGGGCGACACATTTACATGGGCCTAAAAATAATATTCGTATAATTTACAATTTGAATTTAATATTTCATATTCTCATTACCCCTTGTTCCACATTGTAGTCAACTACTAAATCATTTTCTATGAAATAACTTTGGTGAACAAAAATCTTGACTATTTGTTCCATGTTGTCTACAATATGTAAATACAAAATTTGAATTTTATAAACACAATAATTTTAAAATTAACACCTATTTTGCATAGTATTATCCTTATACTATACTTACAACTTACAATATTTATTTGAAAAATATATAAAATGTATATATACAATTTGTACAATAAGCATACGTTTAGTAACATAAAAAGAACAAATTAAGAAGAAAATTGTCCATTGATAGAATTTCATTGACTAGTTATGGATCATAACATATAACTATGATACAATATTGTATAAATTATTATACGGTTAATTTTTGATGGATGTTAATCTAAAGTGTATGAGTACTATTATACAATATAAAAGCATCCACTTCAATAATTATACGAATAATTTACATCTTGTAAGATTTTATATTTTAATAGAAATGTTTACGAAAATAGATAAAATATAATTATATTTAATAAATATACAAAAGACGTTCCTTAAACATAGTTTAATAAATTAAAATTAATTTAATTAATTAAATTTAATTACACATAATTAATAAAAAGTATAAAGTATCGATATTTGATTTCATATTGATAATGAAATATATAAAAAGTAACGATTAAAAAAAATGAGTAAAAAGTAACGAAAAAATTTTATCTGCATTTTTGTTATATACAATTTGACAATTATTTTCTTGATACGAAAAACTATTTAATAACGTAAATTTAATATTTAATTACTTATTGTTTTTACGGAAAACGTTTTGATAATGTTAATATGTACCTATCAGACCACAAACCGTAATCAACGAATCATTATGTTTTCCAAAACGAAATACTAGTAACCGAAATGGTTGATGGGGACGAAAATAAAAACTTTAAAACGCATATAGAACCACCACTAAACAATTACGTAAATGTTAACGAAAACATTTTTAATGTAGCGTTTGGTATTCTGTAAAATTTTATTGAAAACCATTTACAATGAAGAATGGAAATATAAAACTTAGACGGTACATCGTGAATTTGCGAGGTGCCGAAACCGTATTATTGGCGTAACAGTTAATACAAAACGGACGTATTTACGTAGCGCCGACATAAAGAACGACGAAAACGATCGTTCAAGTGTAACGTTAACAAAATTGTTTTAAATACCTGCGTAAATTTGTAGGGGAACGCGCCGCGTAATATCGTTTATTTCGATTCGGCGGCGGCGTCCATTTCGCGCTCACGATTCTACAGTAGGAAAAAAAATCATAACGGGAAATCAAAACACGCAGGAGTGCCGAAACGGGCGAACGACGAAACGAAATTCGGACGCGCAAAACGTATTAAAATACCATACCGACAGATTGGTCGCCGTACGCGTGTACTCGCACATCCATACATACACGCACGTTGTACGTACACAATAATAGCTTTTGCGAAGCGATCACCGGAGAAACCACCGTTGGCCGCGTATATTCCAAAGACGTTGCGCATCGTACAATATTAACCGTTCGTGTTTCGAGCTCGTCCGCGTTTTTCGAAATGCCGCGGGGAGGGTGACTTAAACGGACGCGTTTCGATGCCCGCACATTTTTCACGTAAACCGGACGAAAATACTTCGGCGTTTCCTCCACCCACTTGTCCGTCATATATTTCGCGTTCGTAACGTTCATTATACGTCGAACGCACGAATATCGATAATATCGGGGAAAAACCCGCGATGGAAAAATCGTCGGTCGTCGCAAAAGTTCGTATTTAATTTTTTTTTCGCCGTTCGTCACGCCGAACGCTAAACCCACACGAATACAATGAACGATCCTAAACGTCACGGCTAATTTAGAATTTTTTCACGGACACCCGAATATTTGCCATTCAAATATTGTCAAGGTTGTCGACGTCACACTTTCAGTAATGCACGAGAGAGGGTGCGGGGGAATTCGAAATTTGTTCGTCAATTACTGTTATTTCGTTGGCTAGTTTTGGCATTTTGGTACGTATTTTTTTCCTCGTTTTTATCCGTTCGAATTATCGTATTTGTCGAATCGTAAGTTGTGTTTAGTGCGAAAGTTTGTGACAAACGTAATATTTCCGTTAGTTTTCGTGTCCGCGTCGACAGCATAAAATGATAATAAACGAATTAACAACAAACACGCTTGGAAAATTTCAATTTTCACTCCAAAATCGACGTTTTCCTTAAAATAAAATCGTCGGCAATATATATAATTCCAAATACGTAACGCTAAACAGAAAACCGAATTTGATCGAATTACGAATCTCGTCGTAGTCACAGAGCTCGAAACGTAAGGCGCTTGCATTTGAAATTTAGTTACGACACAAACGTTCTTAATGATATTCTATTTTCAAAAATGTCAAAATACGTACACGTAGGACCGTACGAAACGCTGACACAAGGAAAACCTGTCACGCCGTAATAAACAACGTAAAACGACGTCGATTTATTTCTGTCGACGTAAATAGCGTTATTAAACAAACGGCGAACCGGAAGATAAAACGGGCGATTTTCGCTCTAATTTTCATCGGTTTTTTTAAAAATATTTGAAAAAGCCGTATATCGGAGATTCTGACAGACCATAAACCACGAGGACCGGAACAATTATTATTCGTTTTTCGGTTATCCTTCAACTTGTCATTATTATTATTGTCTGACACGAATGTATACAATAGGGGGGGGGAGGTAGGGAAGACCGAGTGAAAACGACGACAATCCTTTCCGACGTCGAGAAGGCGGTTTCGCACACGAACTTCGTATAATCGGCTCGTCACATTTCGGCTATTACCAGCCGGAGAGATTTTTAGAGTTCGTACCGGTCTAGCATCTAACCGAGCGGCAAAATCCAGTATAGGTGGAGTGTCTCGGAAGTGTTCGGGTTTATTACCGCTCCTGTACTTGGGGCACGGCCTGACGCGATTTCGTTACCCAAAGGAAAACAACAAGTGGGGGGAGAGCGCGGAAAATTCCAAAAACAACGACCGGAGGTTGGCTGTTTGGTGGACAAACGGCACTCCTAAGCGTCCGAAAAACGACGATTGCCGCGCGTTCGTCGATCGATTTGAAATCGACGAAATTTCGTTGGCCGGTCGGGGGCAAACGCGAACGATGCGGACGAAACCTCGTTGACGTCGTAGCCGTGGCACGCGGTGGCGGGGAAACAAAGCGATTAAAATGTGGCGAAGAATACCCGACGACGAAGAACCGACAAGGGCGCCGAAAGACGGCGAAAAATCGTTCAGATTTCCGCGCGTCACGCGCACCGCGACGTAATGGTGTCTGATGGGGAAGGGGGGAAGGTAAGGGCGGTGTGGCGGGGCGGAGGGAAACATAATCGACGACAGGTGGCCATTATTGCGCTGCCGGAACGGCGTCGTCGGATTTCACGGTCAACAAAGGTCGCGCGCACGGCGTATTGGTATAAAATTGCGTACGTGATCGACAACGGCGGAACGACGTAATAATAATCGAAGGTTGTATACATATTTGTGTACCGTGCACACAAGCGAACACAATGCCGATTTTTCGTGTAGCGCGTTACGGCACATAATATTACGCCTAATTGCCGGCGCGCGTTTACTCGTCTCGTACGTCGGCCGTTAACGCGTAATTAAAGTGCTTGGGAAGTGTCTACGTCGAACGTCATCCGCGTAGACGACGGGCACCGCGCGTTTTATCGACAAATCCGAATCGTTACGTAGGCCCGACGATTATATAAATAACCGGAACCTATGGACCAATAGGGGAGGGCGTGCGTGGGTAGGACGATTGGAAATTTAAACAAATATGACGTCGAATAAGCTATCGACATTTTTCGTTTTTCGTTTATTTACTCGCACCTGTACGGCGAAAGCGGAACGTAATACCGGTAAACGGTTTATAATTTCGTAACGATTGAACGTGTAGTTAATCTTTAGCCGACGAACGGTTTTCCGATAAATAATTACGTTTTAACTTATGTAACCCGAATAATTTTGTATTAAACATAGCAATAACAGCGCCATTACGCTGGTCTATAGTCCGCGTAAATATTATTTATAGACTTTCTTTAAAAACGCACGGAATTATTTGGTTGATTAATAATAATTGTCTAGCGTCGGAAAAATATTAGACGCTTTACAAACAGACTTGCGATTACTGTCGGGGCGATAAATGATAAATTCGTGGGTTTGATTCATTTACGAACATACGTTATTTTCATGTTTCGTCGGTATTCAATCAATTTAGCTCGAACGTTACTTCTTTACTTCCATAATAAAATCTTCCGTTACTTCCGGAAAAACCGTCGTTGTTTACGTGTTGTATTTGCGTGAACGGCATGTCGGATTATTCGAAAATTGAAAACCGCGCCGACGACGATCTCTCTGTAGACTAAAATTAGAAATTTTTCTAAACATTGCGTGTACACAGGTCGGGCAAACTAGATAGAGCCACGCGTATACGACGGTAAGTAATGTTAACGTTTTTCGACGTGGCGACCTGCTGGAAGACGGAGTTGAAACGAATTCGTTTTGCGGGGCGAAAAAAAAACACGTCTCTTCCGCGGCAGTACGAAAAACGCGTACTCGCCTTTTCGATATTTTCTTTCCGCTCGTTTTTGTCATTTACGAAACGTCGTCCTTTGTCATCGACTACAAAAAACAAAAAAAAAACGTCGTCGCTTCTGTCCCTTCAAAGCTCGTAGTTCGAACTCTAACAGTCCGTATTTAATTGGCGTGGTTAACTTACTAACATTTTTACGATTTTTACGAACAATAATCAAAAATTGTCTCTTTTTTGACGTAATACTTAACACGGCGTAATGGACGGGCAAATAAAGTACGTACCTGTATTAGAATACGAAGGACAACTAAATAACGTGGTACGCGTGAAACGAATAATTATAATTATTATCCGAAAAAATCAATCGGCATCTCTTATAGCAAAGGGATGTCGAGTTTTATATATGTACGATTTATTTTTGAAAAAGATAATTAATCTACGTTCTGTGTTTAGGAAACAATTTTTATTGTTTGGAATAAATTATATATAAAACGCGAAACGATTATTATTTAACCGTTTTTACCGCCAAGGGATCGACGACGCGTTAATGACGACGATTAACGAAAGAACTGATCGGGATCTGAGTCTACGATCGTCCGAATGCAAAACTCGATTCGAAGATCGAAGGAAATTCCGTGGCGATAAATATAAATTATTTTATTCATCTTATTCGCGTCTTTTGTCTCGACAAAGTGATCATATGGCATGAAACGCGGGATTATGATTACGCAATATTAGGTCATAGTATATTTGTAATACGCCTTTGTTTTTCACGTTACGGTGTTACATAAATATTACGATCACTAATTAATATACGTTTAAATTAAAATATACAAGGGGTAATTTTTATCCGGTTAAATCTCGTTAAACCGCGGCGTGTTAGGCCGGGATTACTTATCGTAGAATTTGGAAACGTTAATAATTTTAAGTTAATAGTTTTTTTTTTAGATAGGCGAAGATTATCACTTTTTCAGTTAATAATCTATTCCTTCCGAACGAAGTAACATTTATCTAACGTCAAGTTCAAGAATACATTTATTTTTGTAGTTACGGTTCGTCAATATTTTTTAAACGGTTTATGAACGAACGAAAAGAAACGACCGAATTGAAATTGATTTAAAATCTCGGCAGATAATCGTTGGTTCGTGATAAAAAAACACCCTTATATTACTGTTAATAGATATTCGACATAACATCACCGAAATTAAATTAATAATAAAATAATAACAAAAATAAATTTAAACGTCTTTCTCTGTACGTTTAAATCCGTACGAATTACGATTTGTGCGGCGTCACGCGAATATGTATATAAATATACGCACGTCTTGAAGTAGGTCGTTTAAATTGAAATTCGATTTTCCTTACAAATATTTTTAGATTACTGTACACGGTTGATGTTTTATTTTTCGGTGTTCGTGGTACACTCAATTTAAAGTTATAACTTTTAGTTTCAAAAAGCATATTCGCTTTTCACGAAAGATATAGGAAAACTTTGTCCGATAGTAGCCAAACGGCGACAAATAGAAATAAAAGAATAAGCGTCCGAACGGACGCGATCTTTCGTAACGTAATATTTTATCAACCGTGATTCGTATATTGTGCTCGCGTTATACTACGCGTAATAATTTCAGGCATTTTGGTACGAGAGACCATCGTCCCTAATTGCGGATTAAATAAAATTGTCGATCTTCCGTTAATGCCGTCCGTGACATTTCTGCGTTTAGGATCATACTTTGTCAGGATTAAATATAACGCACGGGCCTGACGATTTTATTTAAACGATAACATTCCATAGCGATTGGAAAATTCTCGGCACGGCAATTATTTGCGAACGGAACGCGTTCGTTCAAATATAAATAGCGTACACTGGCGAACATTTTCCGAATATTCGTCAATTTGAGGGGCGGACGTGTTGACCGTTGTGCTTCAGCCGTCCATACACAACGAGTATTGTTGCTCCATTTTTCGTCTCGCAAAGTCTTTGAAGTATTGTCACGTCGACGATAAGTAAATATTTTTGTTTCGGAATAGTTACGTCCGGGGAAGAATATACCGGTCTCCTTGATCCGTTTTAGTTTCCGCGAGCAATATTGTCTTTGTCATGACGATGCGGGTAGCGCGTATATAGTTTTCGTTCGTCCTATATATATATATATATATATGTATGTTCTACATTCACTATTTCGGGTCAGAACGAATAACGCTCCAAGTGTTTCGCGCAGTCCATTTTATCGATCAGGAAATCGGACACAGATGTTGGTTTCAGACGGGTCGTTTTCGAAATTTTCCGGTTCAATTACGTTACGCGGTTATCTGTGTAGTTATATATTTGATCTTAGTCGAAATAACCGCCGTCGTCGTCGTTATTATTATTATATAATATTACGAGAGTGATAATTCGCAACTTTGTACGCGATATTATCGCGTTTATTTTTATTTCGAAAATTCGGCGTCGATTTCGACGAGTGGACTTAAATCCGAAAATCGATTACATAATGAGCTATAGTTAATCGCGGCCAATCGTACAGGCGACCCGTCATTGTACGTTAATATTATTATCGTTGAGAGTTCAATTTTAGCGAGCTCGTAATAGAGAAGGAGTTTCCGTGTAAATAGAGCGGAGGTGCGAAACGTTATTTCCTCTCGTCATCGCCCGACGGGATTATATAACGCGTAATCAGCGGCGCACTCGGCATTTTCCAAAAGGGGAATAAGCGTATCAGTGGCGTTTTATCAATAGTTCCGCGAGTAGCATAATTTTCAAAGGCGCGAAATAAACGTTCACCGTGCTCGACAGAGTCGCTCGGAATTAATAATCGCGCGGCTCGTTGCTAACGCGTAACGACGCGCGAAGTTATCTGCCGGAGAAAACTAGCGGAAATTCGATTTTTAGAGCGGCGACGAAACGCGTTCCGTTAATTTCAACCCGGTATCGATTTACGCGAAAATTAATTACCCGTAGTACGCGAAATTCCTAAAAAAATAAATACGCGCTTTTAAAGAGGTCGCTCAAACGTCAAGTCCACCATTTCGGTCGAAAATTACGTTCCTATTGCCGGAGACAATTTTCGTGCCGAATCGACCCGTCTACGACAACGCATGGGCTTTCGTTTCGCCGACAACGATCGACCACGAGAAAGCGGAAACGAATCGGCCGCGGCGCTACGTCGGATCGGGATTGGGTACGGGAACGGGGCGGACGGAAATCGATGGATTTCATCCGTCGAATTATCCACTACACGGCGCGTAGTCCACTTCCGGTGCCTTTGCTTGTTCGACGACCCGTTTCGGTACAATAATTATCGCGATACACGTACGTACGTACGTAATAATCATACATCACGCTCGGTAACATGCACGTCTCCTCCTCGCCGCCGCCGCGACGTATGATTAATCGAGAGTCACTTTGCCCCGGCGCGGTCGCAATTTTTTCTCGAGCCAACAAACCGGGTGGCGGCGTACACGTACGTACATGTGACGTGTGTACCCTCTCCAGCCGGCGATGAGGAGGAGGAGGAAGGAGCGAACGCCGTCGTCGCCGTGAGAAACGTAACAGACCGTTACCCGGGGGAATAATAATAACGATAATTTTAGGTAGCCCGCCATGTTGAGCCGACGACGGAAGGGAACGAGGGACGACGAAATGATATAATAATAGTGCCGTACGTTTCGATGGCCCGGCCGTGCGCAATATTTCGTCGGTGTTTACGTATTGTGTCGAAATCGATAGTTTCGACGTCGAATCGCCGCCGCCGTATGTGTTTGTATATGTACCTACGATGGATTGTTCTCCGAGGGAAACGTAGATGCGAAAAAGAAAGGACATTGTCGTGGACGCTGAATTTTACGGACGGCCTACGTAATATTCGATCGCGTAATAGACGCGACCGAGTTACCGTGGGGGCGTTTTAACGACGGACACTTGTCATTTTCGAGCGAAAATTACGCGAGCCGAAACGATTTTTTCCCTCGAAAATTAAGCGCCGAAATGGCCGTTGGTTCACGATCACGTTCGATTGTGCGTAATGAACGGAAATAAACCACACGCCTCCCACGGGACTATGCCGTTTTGAACGGTCACGGGGCAGAATGGTACTACGCGCGGCGAATTCGTCGATTTTGTCGTACCGAAAGACGCGTGTCGATGTACATTTTTCGGCGACGTTACCGTAAGTACAACGAGTTTTCACGAAATTAACGCCTTAGAACAAACGTGGCCTTGTACGTTCGCGATTCGTAACATTGTATAACACAACAGGTACGGCTAATGTCGTACTTATCGAAGTACAAACAATAGAGATAATAGCGACGGCGCGTACTTAAGGCGGCAAAAAAACGTTTTATCGTGATAGAGTGTCCCGGTCGGTTTTGTATAATCTACGGCGCGTTGGTTGTCTATACGCGTAATGCGTCACGTCAAAACGTCGTCTGGTAAATTAAATAGTCGGTCAGCGCGTTCGCTTGGACGATTTCGTGGCGTTTTTTAAAATTATTTTGCAATTCGAATCGTCGTCGTCGGTTTCGAAAGACGATTTCGAGCGTCGCCGCTTGTCATTTTTACGACGAACGTTGTACGCGGCCTTTGCGGTATTGCGGGGCACGAGTTCGTCGACTATTTCGACAATTTCGTCGGTTTTCTTTACGCGTACGTAAATCGACAATCGTATCGCCGAACGAAGTACCGAACTACCACGCGATTCGTTCGTCGGGACGTACGAGTACTCCTCCAACACGAACGTGTTCGCGGATCGCAAAAAAAGAAAACGCAACGTCAAAGTCGATACGTCCTCGCTTCACGCGGACACCGGAATCCCGTAAACCCGAAACCGATTACGGTTTTATATGCGAAACGGACGAGCATTATCGTTCGTACGGGTGGCGAAATAAACGAACGTTAGGGACATGGTTTTATACACCGGCGCCAAAGTACGGCGTGATTTACGAGGTCGTATTATTTGTTCGCGCCTGTTCCCGAGCCCCCGGCCGTCTCGTCTATTCCGGCACAAATTTACGCGCGCTTCTTTATTATGTTTATTACGGCGTCCGCCGTTACCGAAATGGCGGCGGTTTATTTCGTACGGGCAACACGCGTTTCGAACACCGCGCACGCAGCCCCCGAATAATCACAACCGATAACGCGTCGCTGTGTTTGCCACAAGCAAATATCGTGTAATAATTGTCGCGATAAATTCCCGAGTACCCCCCACCCACACACACACACACACACCCGGCTCCCGTCTTCCCACCGTTTATCTTTATTTATTATGCACGCGGAAACCCGGGGCGAGATTACGATTCGAACACCGTAGTAGTCGTTTTCGGACGCCCATTTTCCTACTCGAAACGTTCGTCATAATAAACCGACCGATGCCGGTCACGCCTGTTCACCTTTGTACGCGATTCGAACTTTTGCGCGAGATCCATTAACAAATTGAATAAAGCCGTACGATCCGAAACATCCGTCTAAGCAACACGAAGCGCGGCATTCGCTGCTCGCTTTATCTCTCGCTATTACGGAAATATCTAAATGCTTATGGTTGAAAGTACCGAATCGCGACGTAATATCGAGTGACGACGTCGCGCGCGATGTAGACGACGAGCGCCAATGGTCAATAATCGCCTAGTTTAAAATTTTGTATCGTTTTTAGCTAGCCGCCTGATGGTTGTACAGCGTTTGGCAAAGACGAACGGGAACCGTCGCGCGAAAACGTCTATTTCGCGTTTTTCGTGCCGCGAACTATGTTCGTACGAAAATCGTCGTTAACTTATATTTAATATCGCGCACGTAGAATTCCGCGATACGAACACAGCTCACAGCGATTATACAGAGGGGGGCGGCGGCGGCCAGATTTTCGTAAACCGAGCGATTTCGTCGTCGATAATAAAACGTATTTTTGTTCAAAACCGTCGTGTGAAACGAGTAGATATCGTAAAAAGGGGAAACGACGGGGAAATTGCCGTCACAACTCCTCCCCGGGAACGCGCCACCGTCGCCGTAGGGTTTTTTATGTTTTTATTTTACGTTCGTAGTCCGACCGTTTCGAGTATGTGCCATTTATATTGTCGGTAATAGTCGTGTCGTGTATGTAAATTTTGGCGGATGGCAATATCCCCGTCCGCGGGACCGAAAAACGAAAATATCGAACGTCGTGAAAATACTCGATCGTTTGGTCGGTCATATTGCGCGTCCGGAAAATGTGCTGCCGTCGGTTTCTCCGTTTCGTCCGGTTAAGTAACCGAGCGGTCACCAATACCGCCAACTATTCGGATACGCGAACTGCGTTGCACGTACAGCACACGGGAACGCACGCGAATTCCGCGCGCTTAAAACCGAAACGTTACGATTAGGTCTTGTCGTCCGACGCGTAACGAACGAATAAAAAAAAACCCTCTCGATTACCATATCTTGTCGATTGTTATTCAAATTCCTCCGGGCCCCTTCTTTCGTAATCCTATTTTAAATCGCGGAATTTATAGCCGTATTAAAAACGGCTTATCGAAGTTTGCCGAACGAAAACACTCGGTATTGCCGTAATTTCGTTTTTTCGTTTAAAACGATCTTAAGCTCTCACGATCATCTCGAGTTCGATCGTTAATATGCGGCCGACATTACGAACGCGAAAGCTTTCCGTTCAATTTTAAAATAATACTCGTGGGTCGGGCAGTGAAAAGAGAACTTCGCCAATATTGATAAACGTAAAATCGGCGCGTAAAAAAGCGAAATCGCGTTTTCTTTCCGTACCGATTCGTCGTACTTACGGGACACGTCTAAGTAAATGAAACGCTAGGATAATCGATAGCCCGACGGGTTTACAGGTAGTTGACGCGTGCAACGCCGCCGGGCGGGTCAACCTCAAAACAATTAAACGGACGCGACAACAATATTACGCGTCGCTCGAAATTCGGAACACACGTACGGTATTCGTCGCCGTTCGGCGGCAATTTCGTTTTCGAAATAATTCGGAGGGGTTCGTATTAAATACAAACTTTGATAACGCTATAAATTATTTAGACCTCGGAATTCGTTCGTTTTTCGCGTCGGTGATAAATCATCGTGATAGCTTTGCGCGGGCCGGAGTGGAAATTTGTTTTAAGATATATTTTACGTTACGCGCGTACCGACGCGATAAATAACGAATTTCGTTTCACTTCATTTTGATTATTCGAGACGTAACAATCGTGTGTACGCGATATTAGATATTTATAGCCGTCTGTTGCGTCCGCGTTTATTCTTTAAAAAACAATTTTTGTTCCGGTTAACGAATTCGTGATGTTTTGTAACAATAAGAAAACGAACCGAAGCGTCGAACACTCACGAACCGTAGATATTATATATACATCATTTCGGTCGGAAAACAGTCGGAGTCGACGTATTAATTTCGAAAGGAAATAATTAAAAACACGACGTACGTTCGAACGCAAAACGGATATTTACGAGCGCCGGTGTTTCGGTCATTTTTAACCGGCTTATTTTCGGGCATTTCTAAGTGTACTACACCGTCCCTATAGTAGTAAATAATATCCGTTCGGGCGTTAATTTTCGAAAAAAAAAAACGATCGCGTGTTCGGTGGTCGAAAATTATTCGACGATGTACGTATAATGATGGACTAACGATTGTATAAATGTACGCCTATTAATTATTTATCGTTATAACGGACAATTTCGAACCGTCGATCGAACCCGGTACATTTCGCCAGTTATAACTACGCATATTCTCGAATCGGAAGTTCGGCGCTAATGGGCGCGATTTTTGAATAAGCGCTCCGATTTGGTACGTAGAGCAATAAGTATTATATGTACCGTAATTATATTACGGCTAATCTATACACGATAACGTTTTAAATTATAAATAGACGTATTGCTCACGTATTAGCGAATATTTTAAACAAAACAGAAGTCGCCATCCTATCTCAGTTAAATCGAGTTTATTTCGTTTGCCGTTTTCGAAGTCAATGAACAACGTGTGTGCATCAAGTTTTGTTTCAAACTGGGAAAAACGCAACGGAAACGTACCCAATGATTAAAACTGCTTTTGGGGATGATTCATCAAGTCGTCTTGCGGATTTCGAACGGTTTAAACATTTAAAGGACGGTCCACAGTCAACTGAAGATGTTCCAAGATTTTCCCCTTGGCCAAAAAAATCTCGCCAAGTAAAGTCGAATATCAAGACAATGCCTATTGTTTTTTGTCAACTGAAAGCATAATTCATCATGAATGTGTACCCCATAGACAAATAGTCAATCGGGTTTCTATAAAGACGTATTAATACGTTCGGGAGAGAGAATTCGCGAAATACGTGCAGAAAAATGGCGAAGAGGAACTATTTAGCGCTGTCGATTCGCGAATTGTTTGTTAATAAAAAAATACCCGTGATCCCGCATCCTACCTATTCTTTTGATTTGGCCCCTTGTAATTTTGAAGGAATTATTTTTAAATAACGCGTAACTTAATTTTTGTAATTTTTAAAAATAAAATCCCGCTACTTTTTGAACAGACCTTGTAATATTTAAAGTATAAAGCATTATAAAGCGTTATATCTTTAAAACTATTTAAACTTTTATTATTACTATTGATTTTCGATTGGCAATTATTTTAAGTTTTTTGAGAAATACATTTTTATAAATTTACTCGAAATATATCGTGCATTACTATTAAACGCGAACGTCGAGCCAGACATTCGTCGGAAATATTTTGTTAAAAAAATATTTTTTTTCCGATATTATTTTCGTTTTCCATTTTGTAAAAGTTCAATAAAATTACACGATAATTTAGTTTCTTGTTTCACAATATTTTTACCTTTTTATGCAAAACACTATCCGTCAAGATATATACAGTGTTTAGAATATTATAGTTGTTTTAAAAGCTCGTCTAAATACACACATATATATATAAGTATACTGAGGGATTTTAATCTGTATATTGAGTACTATAAGAGCCTCGAAAAAGAAATCAACGAACTTCGGTGTTTTATATTTTTTTTTTTTTTTTGTCAGCTAACGTAGAAAAGTTTTTACGCAATTTTTAAAACAAACGTCGAAAAACGTATTACAACAGTAGTTACATTCAAAGGTATAAGAAATGCCAATAAAATACGTACGTGTATTATTATTTATATTTTATATTACTATATATATATATAAAATAGCAGTGCCCATTGACGTTTTCAAAATATGTCGATTATGAAAATTGCTTTCGGAAAATTCGCGTCGCCCTTTGTACTCAATTTACTTTAGTTTGATACGTTCGCGTATAGCAAATACGTTTAAAAATAGTCGTTTATTACGTTGAACATTTATAGTAAAATAATCACGTAACGTTTTAAAACAAAATCTGTTTCCGACTTACTTTTTGATAATCGTTGCGAGTGGCCAAGGATTCGGCGCGCCGTATGTCTTTCCACAAAGTTTTAATTATTTGTTCGCGACAAATTTACGCGTTTAACGAAATAACACGTCGTTTACCCGTCGTCCGGACGACGACAATCGTCAACGTTATATTCGAAACGTGTTTTTTTCGCATTATCCTACGAAATAAACCGATTCTAAGGTACCGGCCGTCGTTTTCGCGGTCGCGTTCACGCAATTGTCGCGAGCATTCCCAACGTTCCGTCTGCCGGTTTCGGCAACCGTCACGGAAACAACGGGACGCACCCGAGACGGTGTAGAACGCCCGGACGTACAACAACGGCGCGCGATCTGCTTCGACAAGGTGCCGCACGGAGGCGTGTACGCGTTCGTTTTGTTACGTGTGCTTGAAACGACGGCCGACGGTGAATTCGGCGTGCCCGTCGCGCAAAAGACGTTAGCGTACGGCATTCGTTCACCAGGACCGTCGTATCGTACCGTCGCGCGGCGGCGACCGTCCCGCGAGCGGACGACACGCGCCAACGTTCGACGACATGGCGCGTGGACTCGCGTACGAGGAAAATAATGCGGGGGGCCTTACCGTTGGCCACCCGAAACGGTCGTTTCCGGGGTATTAGCGCCGGTTACATCGGAGCGGAGCCGGCCCGAGCGAACAGGCTACGGGGATTCATTAGCCGTACCGACGGTACGACGACGGGCACCGTCGGCCGCCCGACGCGGAACGCGCGACGAATTTAATCGTACGATCGCTCCCGGCGTACGAAATAACGAGCGCCGATATGGTGGCCGTTTTATGGGCTTCGTTCGGACGCTATACGGAACATTTTCGTCACGAACTGTACGTCTACGCGAATTGTTTTTACGGTATGCCGGATAACGATCTGCTCGTCTGCTATCCCAGTCGTCTATCTCGATCATCTGTATACATACATATCTCGTATTTCCGACCATCGACCGTGACGATTACGTCCGTCGTCGTCCGCGAAACGGTGCCGGCACGAAATCCACGAAATGTGATCGTAAGTGACCACGACGCCGGAACGTTCGGCCCGTCCGTCCGACGACATCCACTTACCGACATCGGCAGCACGGCCGAACATCGACCGTCGTTTTACGCGCCGGCCACCGAAGTCGGTGTAGCGGACGGAGGAGAATTGACGACTGTCGGTCGTAATCCGATAAAGAGCCGTTCGTATTGACGGTTTGTCACGTCGCGGCCGAGTGCTCACAGCGCTGTAGAACTACGAGTAGAAGACGTTTCGGGAGAAACGACAATTACACGAGTAGGTAGAATATTGTCAATAGAATCCTCGAGCCATAGCTAAACCTTATCGAATGAGGGCTCATCTTGTAGAAATTGGTTCGCCACGACGTTACGGACTAAGCTACGCGAGAACTTAACGGTAACGACACGTAGGTCGTATATATTCGTAGATAACCTGACGAAATACAACGAGTGTCCGAAAAGGTTTTTTTGTTTTTGGAAAGGCGACGTTACCTCGTTAAGACGAACTCGGTAGTACAATTCGATGACAATTTAGTAGAACGCGTTTTCGTTTCGGACGTTATTTCGGGAAGAAATAATATAAAGTTCGTTCTAAATTAAACATCGAAATTTTAAGAACGTTAGTCTCGTTCGTTTTTGAACATCTTTTGTAATTCGTTCGTCATCTAAAACTATCAATACTAATCTCGACTACGAGCGAAAATAACCGGAAAACAAAATCTGTTTTAGACTTACTTTTTGATAATCATTGTGAGTAGCCAAGGATAACGGGGAGGTTTTTGTTTTTTCACCTGTAGGGCCTTCAATTCCAGCAATGAACGCTCTGTTGGCTCAATGGGTGCCTATAGGTGAACGGTCGAGTATCGATTCTTTTGTGTTTGCTGATCATCATCATTCACGGTGACGGACCGATTCGAGCTCCCAATTTATATATATATATAAGTATTTCAATTAAAATAAATCATTGACAGACTAATCGTTATTTTAATTGTGTAGTCAAATTCAATTCGAATATGAAAAAATTCGATAAAACCGAACAATCGTCGAGATTTCAAATTATATTCGATTATTTATTTTAAAGTTTTTGTTTAGAATTATCGATTGTTATTAGTATTTTGAAAATGTATTATATTTTTTTTAATTTAATAATAAATATCTGAAAACATAAATCTCTTACTAATCTCTTACTAATCTTACTATCGGTTCTTTTGTGTTTGCTGATTTTCCGGTTAAATGGTTTAGGTCTCAAGGCGACGACAACGATTTAAACACTTCAATTTTTTGTTTATAATCACACTTATAAATATATAAATAAATATCTTTACTATTCTTCTTTACTAAT